>ML782844.1:168145-185651 GCA_009831015.1 Picea engelmannii
ATGCATCATTGAAGATGAGCCCATTCGAAGCACTTTATGGAAGAAAGTGCAACACTCCAGTGAGCTGGGATAATCCAACTGACAGGGTAGTAGTTGGACCTGAACTACTCAAAGAGATGGAAGATCAAATGATAAAAATCAAATAGAATCTAAAAGCTGCCCAGGACAGGCAGAAAAGTTACGTTGATAGTAACAGAACCCATAGAGAATTTAAAGTGGGTGACCATGTTTTCCTGAAAGTGAAAACTAACAGGAGTTCCCTGAAATTGGGAAGTTGCACCAAGTTGGAAGCAAGATTTTGTGGGCCATTCAAGATCCTGGAAAGGATTGGGCCAGTTGAATACATGCTTGCATTACCTGCATCTATGACTGTACATAATGTGTTTCATGTTTCACTGCTTAAGAAATATGTACCTAATGCTAATCATGTTATCGATTGGACTGTGATTCAGGTGGAACCAGAAGGTGTCCTGCAAGTACATCCTGTACGCATATTGGAGAGGAAAAGAAAACAGCTCCGGAATCGAGCTATAGAGCTTGTAAAGGTCTAGTGGACCTGGTACGGTCCTGAGGACGCGACATGGGAGCATGCAGATGTTATGCGGGTAGAGTACCCGCACCTTTTTGAAATTTTTGAAGAACTTGCAGATGCGATGTAAAGTTGCACTGAGGACAGTGAAAAAAATAAGGGGAGGGGGATTGTAGTGTCCCCAAGGCCAAGCCTCGTTACAGATCATGATATATGCAATGAATTGTAAATGTGATCTATAGGATGGTGAGCCAAGTTTTGTATAAAGATGGAAGGATTATGTGTTTGTTAGGCCAGGAAGCCTAAGTGTTTGAGGGCCAGGAGCCTGTTGTTGTACTTGTATGTATGCAGAATAATCAATAAAATATAAACACCGCCAGGTGCAGACCGACCACGATGAATGAGTGAAGGGGGACTGAGCATCCACAGAGTGGGCAAGGAACTAGGGGCTGGAAGGTGGGAAAGGGGCTGAGTGTTGAGCCTAGGGGCTTAGGCCTAGAATAATATTTTAATATTATTTCCTAAAAATCCATGTGCATATTATTTTATCCTAAGTTCCTAGCAAAAAGAAAAGGAATGCACAGGGAGGCATGCGGATGGAACACATGCAGTTCCCAGGGTGACAAATGTCCACCCTGATGCATGCAAATAAAACAGAAAGGAACAGTCGTGGGGAAAAGAAGGAAGGAAGATCTCGGGCATTCCATTGGACCCGATTTCCCTGAGAAGGAGTCGTATGAGCCAGTCTGCAAGAGACCTCGTGTATGTCTATTACAGAGAGGAAGCCTGTGTTGGGTGCTGAAGAATGCGTGTTTACCCTTGTTTAGAGCCGTGGAGTTTGTCTGTGAGAGAAAACTAGTGTGTGCATTCACTGAATGAAATGTCCATGTCAATTTCAGGGAAGAGTCTCTGTTTGCCCAGGAAAATCTGAGCGAGCTTGTGCATAGAGCCCTATTCTAAAATCTTGACCGTGAGAACATCCTGTGACTGCTGAACTGGTTCTTGGGAAGCTTGTTTCCATTTTCCCTATGTTTGTTGTGGCACGCAGTTATGGACTGCGTGAGGCTTTTTGGCCTATGAGCGACTCCCTCCAGGTGAGAGAGTGCGCAGAGGAAGGAGAGAGCTCTTGGAAGGAACCCTGTAGCTGCCACAGAACCTGGAGACTTTCGGTCCGGTTTGTTCCTGTAACCCAAGGTAAGGGACACTGGCAGTCGAAGGACTATCCAGGTGACAGAGAAGGTGCACTCTCCTGGGGTGGAACAGGTATGTGGGGAATGAGGGTCTGTGGGCAGTGAGCGTGGGAGATTCCTGGGAGAGCATTCTTCCTCGTGGTTGTGTGTGACTGAATTCCCTGTAATCTTAGCCTGAGTCTGGATTCCTTGCCTTGGGGTGGAGCTTAGTCCCAGCTCGGGGGTGACCCACTGTTGAGTTGAGGAGCAGTGCGGTCTATGGCTATTAGGTTCGTGGAAGGCCTGCATTTGGTTGGTGGATTTATCCACTGTCACAAGATAAGTGTTTAATTATATTGTTACCACATTTTATCATGACTATACTGGATCTGTTATCATGTTTTCCATTATGTAAATGAATTACTATTGAAAGCTATGGATTGTCTAATTATAATAGTAACTATATGTTTATTCTGAGAATTAAAATGTACCTCTTTGCCGTTAGGCATGTGATTATACAATTCTGTATGTTTTATGTAAAAGTCCATGTACAGATTGGTTAGAGAGAGATTTTGAAAGCCTCGGTAGTGAAAAGTGACACTACACGCCTCTTTCTGAAGGATAGCTCTTGGATATGAGGTTGATTTGGATTGAATACTATCCTATGGCACTATCCTAGGATCAGATCCTAACCTAAAGGAGTCATATCCTCAACTAATCCCCAAATCTACTCATAGTGGTTGAGCCTCCTGAGCCTATAAAAGGATGCCATTCCAAGGTGAAGAGAGGAAGCTTTTGAATATCAAACTTATGATATTGGGAGCATCATGCAAGGGCTAGACAAGGAGGACTTGGAGAAGCTGATGCAACATCATCCATGATTGTAAGTATCTCTTTAAATTTCTCAGCAATATAATTTGCATATTCCATTCAAGCTTGTTTATTCATGCACGTGCTTGTCGATCTTGGTAGATGAATTTATTTAATCTAATCTCGTAGAGTAGGAGTTCTTTGTCTCTCTTTTATTTCCATTGTATTACAGGTATCAAGTTGTTCTAAAGAGTTTGTAGATCAATCTCAGATTGGGAGCAGCGAGGGTGAACTACGTAATAAGGTGCCTCACACTTTCTTCCATCTCTCTCTCTTTCTCATTAGTTAAATTAAATTCAAAGTGATGTTAGTGTCCATTTGTTTTTTTCTGTCTTGGTATTAGGGATATAGAATACAAGGGAAGATTCACATGTCCTCAGGGGAATTATTCCATAACACCTTTTCATATAAATCTGCTTATCATTAATATGTAAAATCTTCATCTGAAAGTACTAATTGAAAGGGTCTTTCTTATGAAGTTTAATGTGAGGGAAAATATTACTTTTTATGTAACAAGTTATGCCTCCAATACATCTATGGTAGTGTTGGCGATGGAAATCACCTCTGGATTGCAGCAGGAGCAGAGCCCAATGCCCATCAGTGTATGTCACGATTTGTTTATAAAGGGATGATCAGATGGAAGTAAACTCAGAACAATATCATCTCAGCTATGAAACCAGGCGAGGCATGCATGGGCAAGTGAGGTCTTAGATAAACTTCAAACAGTGAGTTGTAATAAGGGTGAGCAGGGGAGAAGACTTGTATGAGAAGAGTGTGAGAGTCTGTCATAAACATCAGGTTCCTAACAGACTGGAGAAGAAAGTGCCCAAACACAAGACCCTCTTATATTCAAACATAGAAGACCAAGGAATACAATAATGCAACGACAAATCCTTTATCATAACATAACTGTAACAATTCATGTGAATCGTTCGATCATGAACTCTCTGGTATGAGACGAAAAAATAGACGGAGTAAGGAAACTATTTGTCATAAACCTAGAAATCTTAGATACAGACACACAACAAGGAAACCAGAGTGGTTGTTAAAACTTTACAGTTGGGACCTTTGCTCTACCATCGATCCTTTACAAAATGGAAAAAATGCTTACATATAGCCAAAACAAAACAACAACAGTGGAAAGGAGAAGCTGCATTAAAAACTTTGCGTCTGCATGTCTTCTGACAGTCTGCGCATGCAGACTCTGGATGATCGTGCACTTATGACAGACGCAATGGGACTCCTAACTTTCCTGCAGTGGTTTGACAAATGCAATCTCCGTTAGGAAGGACTATCAGTCTGCTCGTACGCTTGGTCCTTTCCTGGCCTTCTATTTATGGAAGAAGACGACATTCAACCACCTTCACGGCAATAATAACTGATTCCTTGGGATTGGGAACAGCCTCGATCAACTCTGCCCTATGGGACGTGGAAGACCCCTCGTGCTATCACCTGGAACTGTTGGACAGTCTGATGGATAATGCGTGGAGGAACTGGCACGCTTGATGTGGAAGGGGAAAGGGAGGTGATGGCGTCAACACTATGAGGGTGAGATGAGAGGTGATGAGGTGATAGAAGATAAGAGGGTCTAAGGATGGGTGCAGTAGTGAAGGGCTATCATGGAAGGGAGCGGGACACATGGCAGGGGACGAGGAGGCTCAGAAGGTGAGTGGATGATGAGATGGGGGGAGGGACCACATGGACCAGAAGAGGGTAGGTGGACAGATGTCGGAGGATGAGGAAGGGCTAAAGGGAGCGAGCCTCATCGCACGGCCAGGAGGAGAACAGATGGCAAGGGGAAGGATGGTACAAAAGATGACACTACAGGAAAGGGGCCCACGTTGGTTAAATGCAGAAAGACAGAAGGCTCCAAAATACAATGTGTGCCACTGATCCAGGCGCTCTAATCACAGTCGTCGGAGAGATGCGTCTCTGATTCCGGACACCCCCCCTCCGCTTAAAGGTAGAAAGGTGGGGGGGGATCCGGAATCACCTTGCGCGTCGTTGATCTGGGCGCTCTAATCGCAGTCGTTGAAGAGGTACGCCCCCGATTTCGGACCCCCCCCTCCGCTTAAAGGTAGAAAGGCGGGGGGGCTCCAGAATCCAATGTGCATCATTGATCTGGGTGCTCTAATCCCAGTCGTCCAGAACTGATTTCTATTTAAACACAGATGCATTTTCATCCCGAACTTAGGACAAGTGGGTTTTTAACCCATTCCTTTGCATTTTACCCCCCTTTAAGTCTAATGCGCCCGAGTTTCATCGATGGATGGACGGCTGAGAGGACCTCGGTGCTTCCAACGTGAAAATCCCGAATGGCCCCACTCGTGGCTCAGCTATTGCACCGCGTGTCCTCCATTACCAGGCTCTCTTGACGTGACCAGGTGCTAGGACCATGGGCTTAGCTTCAAAGGCGCTTATTGGTGTTTCAGGGTTCGGGGTTTCAGGATGTGATATGACGAGGGACTTTTACCCTTCGAATTCCCGAATGTCAATATGCCGACGTGACTAGATCTTGCGCCACGCGTCACTGGATCAGACGACCCAGATTTAGTCTTGAAATATAGGTTCTTTCTTTGAAACTATATATCGGTTAAATTGGTAGCCCTGATTTCCCGATGACTGTTGATCTGTTCTTATGGATGAATCTGGGTTGTTGACAACGTAATTTGACCCGCTCATTTGATTGGAAGCCGTAAAACGAGATTTTTCCATTCTGCGCTCGGGCGCTTCTCGTGTAACTTGCAAACTCGAATGCTCTCGAGCCCAAGACAAGAATTATCGCTAACATTAGGCTCCATGGGGGATAGAGTCATCCCTGTGATGATCTAAGAACTCATTCTGCAGCTTTAGTGCCTTGTTGTTGGGCTATGGAGTCATGCTCAAAACATCCCGCTGCTGAAAATACAGGCCGAAAAATAAAAGTAACAAAATAAAGCTACATGCCCAAAGGAGTTATTTATATACAGTCCTAATGCTAATAAAATATTTTACATGGGCTAGGTGAAAGAGAACTTCCACCATAGCCATTCAAGCAGCTTCCTGGATAGAAGCTCCTTCCTCCTGTCGATGATCACCAGCAGATAGTGTAACCCTGACAGTAGAACGTCTACACTCTTCAACTTCTCCTCACAGGGTGAAGTTGATATGGAATAGGGAGGCTCCAAGGCATAAAGGATATGCCACTCCATGTATTCGCTGACAGGGTCATAGAATGAGTGGCGAATTTCGTAAAATTGGTGACAGGCAGCCTCCTCTGCTACAGAGTTGCTCACATGTGGCCAAATATATCTGATAAGCATAGGTGGGTGGATAACTGAAGTAGGCTCGCTAACGTCAGGTGGTGGTTGCTCACTGATTAGCTCTGAACAAAGGGGAGACTGCTCCTCTAGTTCTTTTTCCTCTTCTTGTTGGCTCTCCTCCAGGTCTGATTCATATTCATCATAAATAGGGACAATGGGGTGATTATGCTTACTGACTGGCTCTTCAGTATGTTTATAGTGAACGAATGTAGGATAAGCGTGCTGCTCATCATCACTATAATATTCATCAAAAAGGGGTTGAACCTTATCTCTATGATCCTCCTCCAGAATGGTGATCCCGTCAAAAATATTCGTTTCAGGGATAGTGGGACTCGCTGCTTCTAGTTTCTCATACATAATCTTCTTCTCTTTAATCTCAGGTAAAAATATATCGTGAGAAAATCCCTGGAGAAAAAGAGAGGAAACCTCTTCCACAATAATGTCTTCTTTACAAACGGGAAGGTCTCCGTCCTCAGAAACAGGGTTGCTAGGAATATCTGCTTCAACCCGACATTTAGGTGAGCCATCTACCATGGACCACATCTGCTCTACAAACTCATAATCTCCACAAGAGGCATGTTGATCTTTATGAACATCTAAAAGAACAGACGCATCTGATATGATGTCAGATGCTTCCATTCTCGAGCTAACACCACTAATATCATTCAACACCTCAAATTTTTCACAGCAGATTCTTTCCTCCACAGTAAGGGCTTCATCACGGACCTGGTCTTCAGGGCCAGAAGAGGCTTCATGAAGTGAAGAAAACTCCTCACAATAGTTTTCATACAAACAATCAGCTAGAAAATAATCTTTACAAAATGAATTGAAAGTTGTATGAAAACCTGTTAAAGAGCGGATGCTTGCAGCGGGAAGAGACCGACACCATTCAAGAGCAGCTCCCTTCAATGAATACCTGAAGATCTTAATCTGGACATCCTCATGCATGATATTGTGTCGGTGGATAGCCTCATGGAAGTCCAGTAAATGCTCAGCTGGTTCCTCCCAACTTGTTGCATGAAATTCAGGGAGGAAATCTTCCCATTGGTCTCTATCAAACTATTTGAGAAAAGTCACAGAAAGCAAACCTTTGAGCTAGAATTTTCTCCATATCGAACCAGTGGAGTCGCCAATCGATCCTTGAATCATGGATTTGCCAGGTGAAAGATGCGCAACTTCAAGTGTGTCTGGTCCTTGTTCACCATCAAAGGCCAGATCTTAACATTGTCGTTACCCCAGGAATCTTCTCAGGCTGAGAAAGCAACTACTAAAACCTTCTCGAGAAAGCTCCTTAGGGTCAGCTTTCAGGTGTGCTATCAGTAGTCATAGCAGAAACAGTGACGTGGAAATAATGGAGTTTCCACAGTGGAGTCACCAGGTGCATAGTAGCAATCTTTAAGGGCTATGATGTCTGATGCACCTTCAGAATCAGAGGCTTAATGTCGTTCTTCCCAGGGAAAATCTTCAACTTCGTCCCCGGCAACGACACCAGAAATGTTGGCGACGGAAGTCACCCCTGGATTGCAGCAGGACCAGAGCCCGATGCCCATCTGTTTATGTCACAATTTGTTTATAAAGGGATGATCAGATGGAAGTAAAATCAGAACAATATTGTCTCAACTCTGAAACCAGGCCAGACATGCATGGGCAAGTGAGGTCTTAGATAAACTTCAAACAGTGAGTTGTAATAAGGGTGAGTAGGGGGGAAGACTTGTATGAGAAGAGTGCAAGAGTCTATCATAAACATCAGGTTCCTAACAGACTGGAGAAGAAAGTGCCCAAACACAAGACCCTCTTATATTCAAACACAGAAGACCAGGGAATACAATAATGCAACAACAAATCCTTTATCATAACATAACTGTAACAATTCATGTGAATCGTTTGATCATGAACTCTCTGGTATGAGAAGAAAACATAGACGGAGTAAGGAAACTGTTTGTCATAAACCTAGAAATCTTAGATACATACACACAACCAGGAAACCAGAGTGGTTGTTAAAACATTACAGTCGGGAGATTTTCTCTACCATCGATCCTTTACAAAATGGCAAAAATGCCTACATATAGCCAAAACAAAACAACAGCAGCGGAAATGAGAAGCTGCATTAAAAACTTTATGTTTGCATGTCTTCTGACAGTCTGCACATGCAGACTCTGGATGATCGTGCACTTATGACAGACGCAATGGGACTCCTGACTGTCTTGCAGTGGTTTGACAGACGCAATCTCCATCAGGAAGGACTATCAGTCTGCTCGTACGCTTGGTCCTTTCCTGGCCTTCTATTTATGGAAGAAGATGAAGTTCAACCACCTTCATGACAATAATAACTGCTTCTTTGGGATTGGGAACGACCTCGGTCAACTCTTCCCTCTAGGACGTGGAAGACCCCTCGCGCTATCACCTGGAATAGTTGGACAGTTTGATGGTTAAGGCGTGGAGGAACTGGCACGCTTGACTTGGAAGGGGAAAGGGAGGTGATGGCGTCAACACTGTGAGGGTGAGATCAGAGGTGATGAGGTGGTAGAAGATAAGAGGGTCTAAGGATGGGTGCGGTAGCGAAAGGCTGTCATGGAAGGGAGCGGGACACATGGCAGGGGACGAGGAGGCTCGGAAGGTGAGTGGATGATGAGATGGGGGGAGGGACCACATGGACCAGAAGAGGGTAGGTGGACAGATGTCAGAGGATGAGGAAGGGATAAAGGGAGAGAGCCTCATTTCATGGCCAGGAGGAGAACAGATGGCAAGGGGAAGGATGGTACAAAAGATGACACGACAAGAAAGGGGCCCACGTTGGTTAAACGCAGAAAGACAGAAGGCTCCGGAATACAATGTGTGCCACTGATCCGGGCGCTCTAATCACAGTCATCGGAGAGATGCGTCCCCGATTCTGGACCCCCCCCTCCACTTAAAGGTAGAAAGGCGGAGGGGGTCCGGAATCACCTTGCGCGTCGTTGATTCGGGCGCTCTAATCGCAGCCGTTGAAGAGGTGCGCCCCCGATTTCGAACCCCCCCCCTCTGCTTAAAGGTAGAAAGGCGGGGGGGGCTCCGGAATCCAATGTGATTCGTTGATCTGGGCACTCTAATCCCTGCCGTCCAGATCTGATTTCTATTTAAACACAGACACATTTTCATCCCGAACTTAGGACAAGTGGTTTTTTAACCCATTCCTTTGAATTTTACTCCCCTTTAAGTTCAATGCGCCCGAGTTTCATCGATGGATGGATGGCTGAGAGGACCTCGGTGCTTCCAACGTGAAAATCCCGAATGGCCCCACTCATGGCTCATCTATTGCGCCGCATGTCCTCCATTACCAGGCTCGCTTGACGTGACCAGGTGCTAGGACCATAGGCTTAGCTTCAAAGGCGCTTATCGGCGTTTCGGGGTTCGGGGTTTCGGGATGTGAGATGACGAGGGACTTTTACCCTTCGAATTCCCGAATGTCGATATGCCGACATGACTAGATCTTGCGCCACGCGTCACTGGATCAGACGACCCAGATTTAGTCTTGAAATATAGGTGCTTTCTTTGAAACTATATATCGGTTAACTTGGTAGCCCTGATTTCCCGATGATCGTTGATCTGTTCTTATGGATGAATCCAGGCTGTTGACAACGTAATTTCACCCGCTCATTTGATTGGAAGACGTAAAACGAGAATTTTCCATTCTGCGCTCGGGCGCTTCTCGTGTAACTTGCAGACCCGAATTCTCTCGAGCCCAAGACAAGAATTATCGCTAACAGGTAGGATCTATTTTTCCATATAGACCACAAGATAAATCCTTCTATGTTAGGGACCTTATATTATTCATGCTCTCAAGTTTCACTAAGCGACATAATATCAATTTCACTCGAGATCCAACTTGAGATAGACCTTTTTCTCCATGGAAATCCACCACAATTCCAAAAGAGGACAAGTGTCCCAAATTCCTATTTATTAGTATAGTTTTTGTGTCTATGCCTAATAATAGCTTTTCTACTCCAAAGTATTTCCCATTTCCTTCCTTACAAAATTCTTTTACCTTTTCTACTTCCTTCCTTAATTAAGCTTGGCCTTCTCGAATGATGTCTTCATTTATGAATATTATTGACCCTTTTAAACTTGGAGTTTTACTGAGTATGTTGTATTGATGGTCATTAGAGCTTACTTTAGACAAGTAGTTTCAATTCGAAATTTATTTTGTAGTTATTCCTTAACTAGTATGACATGTCCTCATCTTTCTTCTATTTTAAACCAAAAAATATGAGCTTCAAGGATTTATTGTTTCACTCATGGTCTAAATCTATAACCTTATTCAATTTCTCTCTAATGCATTTGAATTCCAATTTACCTTCCAATCTATTTAGGGATAAATTGTTATTTAGCTTTTATTCTAGCTCTTTGATCTTATTTCTCATATTAAGATTTTCTAGATTATTGTTCTCTCCTTCTTGGGTTGATTGTGTTAGAATGTGCTTGTTTTACCATAAACAATGTCACTATTGTCACCCAACCATAGGCCGAAGCCACCCTCCGAGAACCTTGACCTTGGTAGAGAGAAGAATCCCGGTAGAAAACCAATAGCCAAGCAAGGCTAATGCACCAAGCAAGAAGCAACCAAAGCGTATTAGAGAGTCCAACCAAAAAATATAGAAACAATAGACTTTAGAACTGGCAGCAGCACCTTCTCCAGGACTTGTGCAGAAGACTGCCAGACTGCAGTGTGCACAAGTTTCTTTCTGTGATTCTAAGAAGTGTGTGTAAAGTGAGGACTCATGTCCTGTATTTATATTGGCTCTGGTAGACTGTCTGGGATGACTTCTTATTCTGGGTACTAATTAATTCGTATTAATTATCTCTCTTAGTAGACATCTCTTCTAGGGTTAAATTCACTTCTTTTCTTGCTTCCAAAATATTCTAATCTTGTCAAAGGTCACAATGAAGGTTGATACCTCCTGAAGATACCATAATATCAACACTCCCTCCTAGCTAGGGAGGTATAGCTGATAATGCTCTTGAGCAAAAACATACCATTCAACTGGTAGAATCATGAGCACCGTCATTATTATCCAACTGGATAATATCCATGACAATTGGTACATTGTAAACTGATAGAACACAACTGTGTTTATCCATAGTAGTACACAACTACTCAATCCGTGACACATAGTCACAAACAGTGGAACATATCCACCACAGTAGCATGTTGGACAACTGAGAGGGGGGGTGAATCAGTTGTTACCGTGCTTAAATAATTATGCTTCTTTTAAAATCCTTACGAGGCACTCAATGATGATCAGAATAATGCAGGGAAATAAAAAATGGCACATTCAACATCAGTCACATATATGAGAAACACAGAGACAGATATTTCCTAAGCAAACCCATACAGGGTAAAAACCTCTTCTTCTTTATATGATAAGTATTATTTACATTCTTTACATTATCATACATATGAGCACCAACTCATTGTGAGGCTACAACCTATGTTTTTTCAAGATGCAACTTGCTGAGAGCACCAACTCTCTGTTTTCTCTAGCACCCACTAGAAGGAAGCACCAACTCCCTGGTTTCTCTGGCACCAACTAGAAGGAAGCACCTACTCCCTGGTTTCTCTAGCACCAACTAGAAGGAAGCTACTACTCCCTATGTTCAAGCACCCACTTGAAACTCTGAGGACACCAGTCCTCCCTAGCACCTCCCTACCACCCTTGATTATCAATATGTGTTACTGAAACTTATTACAGTGATATAATGTTTAACAACAACTTACCAGTCTCATCATTGTTCTGCAAGATTTCGCTGCTCCGTCTGCCTCACAGTCTTCCTGCATGCATACATTGCACTTTCTATTCTTATTCCTTTTGTGCTCTGTACACCATTCCCATTCAATTCCCCTTTTCTCTTCTGGCCCTACCAGCTCCTACATTTCACCTCCTTCTTCCTGCATGCATCACCCACTGCAACAACAACAACAACTTCACTTCTCTGTGCCATGTTCTTATAGCTTCTGTCCACCTTGTGCATGCAATATGTGCAATGCTTCTACATATCTTCACAATGAGTTCTCTATTTGATCATCACTTCTCAGCTTCTTTGGTAGTTTGTCCATGTGTTCAGCATCACTGGATGTCATGCTGAGATTCCTCAGCCTCTCTAGAAGTCGAGACTCTTCGTCTTCTCTGGCATAGTCGAGCTTATACTTTTTGCTTTAGTTACAAACTTCAACACTCATTCACTTGTTAGTCCCTCTAAGAATCATCTTCATTCACTATAAGAAGCTTGGAGACCCTTCAGCACCTCTGGCGATCACACAAAGGTCTCTTCGAATCCTTTGGCAGATACCATCAATGGTTTCCAGTAGTTAGACTGCGAGGAGCAACATTAGCCCTTCGATCGTGCCCAAAATCCCATGCACCATTGTATTGACTTCATGTGATCTTGTGTTTATTTCTCAAATTCGCATTTCGGTATTTCGGGATCCCCGGGGTAAAGATTTGTTACACTCCATATCCTGATCCCCAAAACTCCTAAAAGGCATGGGATCAATGGTCCCAAACAACCCTTGATTTGATGGCTCAGATCATTTCGCGATTTCGCATTTCGTGATTTCGACATTCCTGTGGTATTGTTTCTTGCCTCTCCAAGTAGTGATTCGTGAAACCCTGGAAAGGAGATTAGCTAGACTAGCTCCTTCCCTTCTCGTGACCACCGGCGGTGACCACAGGCTGTGCCAAAAGGCGCTTCATATTTCATGATTTTATAAACTTCATCGATTCTGATCAACGGTTGAAATCTCCATAGATCCGATGGTCCAGATCTTATCATAATCTCGCATCTCGTGAGTTTCCACACCATGCTCCATTGACTCCAAGTCAACGAAATTCCAATCGCTTGCCACTTGTCCTATGATTCGATGGTCCATATCTGATCTTGATTCAACGAATCAGATCATGTGGCGATTTCGCATATCGCGATTTTGGCATTCTTGTTGCAAATTGTTTCGACACTCTAACTTCTGGTATTCGAAACCCCGAAATGGGGTTGGATCAACGCTTTGAGCTTGCCATTCGATCATCGCTACTGATCTTCCTTTCCTGCTTGTTTGTCTTCAAATGAATAAGCATGCTTTTGCACTCTGCGTACACTTCTGGACTTTTCTCTTATGAACTTCCGTTGTCCTTGTTTTTCTTTCGCTACATACTCTGATCTTGCCATCAATGACAAGCACGCTGAATACTCTGATCTTGTCATCAAAGACAAGAAAACCTGCCTGTAAACATGCCAATAATCCTCTGCACTATCTCTTCTGAACTTATCGAGATTTCTTTGCAGCATCTTCCCAAAATAATTCTGGTGCCCGCCTGGCACATTCTTCCTATACTCAAGCCATCATCGTTGTTGTACTTGCCATCAATGACAAGCACACCTACCTGTAAACATGCCAACAATCCTCTGCACTATCTTTTCTGAACTTATTGAGCTTGCTCTGCAACATCTTCCCAAAATACTTCTGGTGCCCATTTTGCACATTCTTCCTGTACTCAAGCCATCATCGTTGCTGTACTTGCCATCAATGACAAGCATACGTTTCCTATAAAACCTACCAACAATCTCCCCCTTTGGCATTGATGGCAAAAAAGGCACCCCTGTTCTTTTCTCCCCCTTTGACATCAATGTCAAAGAAAACACGCTCCCCTTGAGTTGTTGCATTAATTTTAGGAGGTATCAGATATGCAACCAATACAGGACTCCCCCTAATAGGATGGACTCTTTTAGATGTGAGACGGGATGACACCCAGCTTTTGTCTGAGATATTCAAATGGTGTCTTGGCTATGGGTTTAGTAAAGATGTCTGCAATTTGTTCTGTAGTGGGAATGTAATTGACCTGAACAATCTGATTGGTGACCTGCTCTCTTAGAAAATGGTATTTTATGGGAATATGCTTGGTATTGGAGTGGAATACAGGATTTTTATACACACTGATGGCACTAGTGTTATCACAATGAATTGGGATCGGTGCAGTGTATTTTACCTCTAAGTCTGCAAGTGTTTGAATCATCCATAATACCTGAGTGCAATAGGTAGCAACAACAATGTACTATGCCTATGCGGTTGATAATGAAATGGAACCTTTATTTTTACTAAGCCATGCTACTAAAGAATCACCCAGGAAGAATTCTCCTCCACGGGTGTTTTTTCTCTCATCGACACAGTTTGTCCAATTTGCATCTGAGTAAGCAGTTAACTGAAAATTTTGATTTCTGGGATACCACAGACCATAAGTCATTGTTTCTTTTAAATACATGAATATCCTTTTGACTTCTTGCAAATGACTTTGTTTGGGTGCAACCTGATATCTTCCTACCATTCCTATAGCATGCATTATGTCTGGGTGAGATGTTATGATGTACAGCAGGCTACCTATCATTGATCGATATGAGCTTTGATCAACATCAGGTGAATCATCATCCTTGCTTAATTTACATCTAGTTACCATAGGTGTACCCACAGGTTTAGAATCTTCCATTTGAAACCTTTTCAGAATTTCTCTTAGATATTTTTCTTGAGAAATGAACATTCCTTCGGACCTTTGAGTAATTTGCAGACCAAGAAAAAATGGCAGTTCTCCTATCATAGACATTTCAAATTCAGACTCCATGGTAGAAGAAAACCATTGTACCAATGAATCCTTATTACATACAAAGATGATGTCATCTACATAGACCAATACAATGAGAAAATTATTATCCTCTGTTTTAATATACAGATTGTTGTCAGTTGTCCCTCTCTTGAACCCTTTGTCTTTGAGATACGTATCCAGTCTATGATACCAGGCTCGAGGGGATTGTTTTAAACCATATAAAGCTTTCTTTAGATTTCATACTAAGTCAGGGTTATCAGACAGTTTGAAACCCTTTGGTTGTTCCATATAGACTTCTTCACTTAAATCTCCATTTAGAAAGGCTGACTTGACATCCATTTGATAGACTTTAAACCTTTTATGACAAGCATAGGCAAGAAACATTCTGATAGCTTCTAATCTTGTTATGGGTGCAAATGTTTCATCAAAATCCATTCCTTCTATCTGAGCATAGCCTTTACAGACTAACCTTTCTTTGTTCATGATAACTTGTCCTTTCTTATTCAACTTATTCTTAAAGATCCATTTGGAGCCAATGACGTTTTTACCTTCAGGTCTTTGAACCATATCCCACATATTGTTTTTCTCAATCTGATCAAGTTCTTCATTCATTTCTTTAACCCAGTGGTCATCTTTGTTGGCTTCATTAAAATTCTTGGGTTCCAGCATGGATATGAAAGCTATATGATATTGTTTCGTGTTTTTTATTAGCTTTCTCCTAGTTTTTACACCTTTGTCTTTTTCTCCAATTATCTGACTTGCAGGATGATTCTAGAGGAGGAATTTGTAGTTGACTGCTGATTTGAGTCTGTTTGAGTGTCTGAGTCTTCATCTGATTCAGAGTCTTCGTTTTCTGATTCTTGGACCTATTCATCTTCAGCTTTAGTTGTGTCTTCTGTATAAGACTCATTACTGTACACCTCTCTTGCTGGGATTCCTTCATCAATTTTTACATCAATACAGTCAACCATTTTATGAAGCCTCTTATTATAGCATCTATATCCTTTACTATTTGTAGCATACCCTAAGAAGATACCTTCATCAGCCCTGTCATCATATTTCCCGAGGTTCTCATCATTATTATTTATGTAGCATTTACTCCCAAAGACTCTGAAGTGCTTGATTGAGGCAAGTCTTCCAAACCATAATTCATAAGGTGTCTTGTCACTTTGTGGTCTGAGGTGGGCTTTGTTAAGCACATGGACTATTGTGTGTATTGCTTCTACCTAGTAGGTTTGACCAATGTTCTTCTCATTCATCATCGACCTGGCCATTTCCTGCACTGTTATGTTTTTCCTCTCAACAACTCCATTTTGTTGTGGAGTTCTTGGGATTGTGTATTCTCTCTTGATCCCATGCTCATCGTAGAATTCCTTGAAGTCTCTTGACATAAACTTTCCTCCCCGATCTGATCTTACTGCCTTTAACCTCTTGCCTATTTGAGTCTCTGTTAAATCCTTAAATATTTTAAACTTCTTAAATGCTTCAGCTTATTCTTTGAGAAAGGAAACCCAAGTAAGTCTGGAGTAATCATCGATAATTAGCATGAAGTAGTTTTCTTTCCCTATGCCTTCCTATCTTGATGGTCCACATAAATCCATATGAACTAGTTGGAGTGGTTTTTCTGTTGAAATAAATCTCTTGGACTTAAACTGTGTCCTGTTTTTCTTCCCTACTTGGCAGGGTTTACACATTGAATCTTGGGGCTTTGATATCCTCGGAAGATCTTTTACTGCCTCAAGTTTTTTGAGTTTGATTAAGTGGTCAAATTTTAGATGTCCAAGTCTCCTATGCCATAACCATCTTTTATCATGTCTTCTTAGATGACATTCTTCTCTATTTTCTTTCAGCACATATACATTATTTTCTGTCCTTATGCCTTTGGCCACCACTTGTCCCGAGGTTACAGATTTTATCTTGTAGTCCTTGGATGTGAACACCACTTCACATCCTCTGTCACACATTTGACTTACACTAAGCAGATTATGTTTCAACCCATATACAAGTAGAACATCTTGGGATTTTCCTTTTCCATTACTTAAGCTCACCATCCCTTTGTCCTTTATTTTCCCTGGAGCATCATTTCCAAAGGTTATGTTCCCTGATTTTCTTTCACTTAGAGATAGAAACTTGCCTTTGTCTCCTGTCATGTGTTTGGAGCATCCACTGTCTATATACCAAGGGTTCGTTTTTCTTTGAGCAGACAACACTAATCCACACTTGTCACTTTCCTTCTTCTTCCAAAACTTGACATTTTCAGCAGGGGATTTCGAATCTGGTTCATATTTCCTTAAACGATAGTCAATAGATTTATGTCCATAGTTATGATAGATGTAGCATTCAATTTCACTGTTCAATAGGTCAAACTTATTGTTGCAGCGTTGTCTACATATTGACTGTTGATTATTCCTTGACCTCCTTAGTTGTATGTTCCTAGACTTAATTTGGCAATTTGCAATCTGTGAAGGATTTTTACTTAGCTATATCAATCATTGTTGTGGGAAGTATTTATTCCTTCAAAATATTAATTGCTCATGTCTAAGTCTTAAGGAACAATTTGTAGCTTTGTGACCAAAATTAGAACAGTAGAAGCAATAACCATAGAAAAATTCTTTGTACCTGGAAAGTGGTTGTCTTCTTTGAGCAAATCTATTTCTTCCTTGCCGATGACGTCTTTCAGCAAAGAGTGCATTGTTTCTTTGTTCTACAGATTCAGTCCTGGCACCTTTTTCTTTACTCGTCCTGGGTGGCTGATTGTCTTCCTTTGTTTCTGCAGGTTTGTTGTTGTCATTGGTTGTACTTTTGACAAACTTGATGGGTTCTTCATTTCCTGGCTTACCACTGCTTGATCCCTCTTCATAACCTAAAGCAGTTTTCAGCTTTGGATTCCTTTGCTGATTCAGAATGGTGGCTAATCCTTCTGAGGCTTTGATACTTGACAGATTCTGATTGTACA
Organism: Picea engelmannii; assembly: GCA_009831015.1. NCBI lineage: Eukaryota > Viridiplantae > Streptophyta > Pinopsida > Pinales > Pinaceae > Picea > Picea engelmannii. Next base: position 185,596 of record ML782844.1, read on the forward strand.
AGGCTTGAAATTTCTCCATCTCTTTCCTAGTTTTCACTACTTCTTGTTCTAATGCT
>ML782844.1:185701-210560 GCA_009831015.1 Picea engelmannii
TCAGCTTTGGATTCCTTTGCTGATTCAGAATGGTGGCTAATCCTTCTGAGGCTTTGATACTTGACAGATTCTGATTGTACAAGGCTTGAAATTTCTCCATCTCTTTCCTAGTTTTCACTACTTCTTGTTCTAATGCTTCACATATTGCCTTCTTTTCTGATAACTGTTGTTTCAGAATGTCTTCGATTTTCTTTGCCTCTTGCAATTCTACTTTTAGTAGGACAAGGTCTTCATCAGGTTTTTCATTGTCTTTCTCGAACTATATTAGCAATTGTCTTTTCTTTCTGTTCTTAATTCTTAGTCTGTTAATCTCTTCTAATGCACTGATCAATTCTCCTTCAATGTCAACCACAACTTCTTCTTCATTAACATCACTCCTTGTGATTTTATTATCATAATCCTCTTTGTCCATAAGTATGAAGTCATTTAGTTTATCTTCAATAGAGGAGTCATCTTATTCATCATCTGAAGGATCATCATCATTGTTTACGCATAGACTTTTCTTCTTAAATTTTTTCTCTTTAAAGAAATTTTTGTGTTTGTACTTCTCCTCATCATCACATGTCTGATCCTTTCCTTTGTGGGGACATTTATTTGCAAAATGAACTATCCCACCACAATTGAAACATTTGAAAGGCAATTTACCTTTGTATTTTCTTGATCCCTTCTTCAGTCTCTTCACAAATTTTGCTTCAATTTCATCGGGCTCAGAATCCTCATTCTTGTCTTCTTTAAATGATGCTTCTCTAGAGGTGGGTTTATCTTTAACTATTCTCATTTCATATGCAGTCAATGTTCCTAGAAGTTGATCAAACTCCAAGGTTTTTAGATCATTAAGTTATTCTATAGAAGAGACCTTCGGGTTGAACCTATCTGGGAGAGATCTCAAGATTTTTTGAACTAAAGAAGATTCCTCAATTGTTTCACCAAGTGCCTTCATTGCATTTACCATTTCTTCTACTCTCATAAAGTATTTTCCAACAGTTTCATCTTCCTTCATCTTCGGCTGTTCAAACTGTATTTTGTAGGTTTGAAGCTTTGCATCCTTTACCTTCTCATTACCCTCATAACTGCTAATGATTTTGTCCCACATTTCTTTGGCAGTTCCTAGGTGCATAACTTTTAAGAATTCTGCTTCTGCAAGCCCACTCAAGATAGAATTCATAGCCTTAGCGTTGAAGCTAAATTCTAGTTTTTCATCCTTATTAGCTAGCACAACTGGCTTTACATAACCAGTATCTTCCACATCCCAGACATCTGCACCTAAAGCCATTATGTAGGTTCTCATTCTAACTTTCCAGAAGGAAACGTTTGTTCCATTGAACAGAGGGGCCTTATTGGTTGAATTTCCTTCATGGCTTGACATGTTTAAGCTCTAGGATCTACCCTTAGATAAAAGGGGCCATCTCTGATACCAATTGTTGGACAACTGAGAGGGGGGGTGAATCATTTGTTACCATGCTTAAACAATTATGATTCTTTTAAAATCCTTACAAGGCACTCAATGATGATAACAATAATGCAGGGAAATAAACAATGGCACATTCAACATCAGTCACATATATGAGAAACACAGAGACAAATATTTCCCGAGGAAACCCATACAGGGTAAAAAACTCTTCTTATTTATATGATAAGTATTATTTACATTCTTTACATTATCATACATATGAGAACCAACTCATTGTGAGGCTACAACCTCTATTTTTGCAAGATGCAACTTGCTGAGAGCACCAACTCTCTATTTTCTCTAGCACCCACTAGAAGGAAGCACCAACTCCCTGGTTTCTCTAGCACCAACTAGAAGGAAGCAGCTACTCCCTGGTTTCTCTAGCACCAACTAGAAGGAAGCTACTACTCCCTGTGTTCAAGAACCCACTTGAACCTCTGAGGACACCAGTCCTCCCTAGCACCTCCCTAACACCCTGGATTATCAATATGTGTTACTGAAACTTATTGCAGTGATATAATGTTTAACAACAACTTACTAGTCTCATCACTGTTCTACAAGATTTCGCCGCTCCGTCTGCCTCACAGTCTTCCTGCATGCATACATTGCACTTTCTATTCTTCTTCCTTTTGTTCTATGTACACCATTCTCGTTCAATGCCCCTTTTCTCTCCTGGCCATACCAACTCCTGCACTTCACCTCCTTCTTCCTGCATGCATCACCCACTGCAACAACAACAACAACTTCACTTCTATGTGTCGTGTTCTTATAGCTTCTCTGCACATTATGCATGCAATATGTGTAATGCTTCTAAATCTCTTCACAGTGAGTGCTCTGTCTGATCATCGTTACAACTTCTCAGCTTCTCTAGCAGTTTTCCCATGCGTTCAACATCACTAGATGTCATGCTAAGATTCCTCGGCCTCTCTGGCAGTCAAGACTCTTCGTCTTCTCTGGCATAGTTGAGCTTATACTTTCTTCTTCAGTTACAAACTTCAACGCTCATCCACTTGTCATCCCCTCTAAGAATCATCTTCATTCATTGGAAGAAGCTTGGAGACCCTTCATCTCCTCTGGCGATCACACAAAGGTCTTTTCTAATCTTTTGGTAGAGACCATCAATGGTTTCCAGCAGTTAGACTGCGAGGAGCAACATTAGCCCTCCGATCATGCCCAAAATCCCCTGCACCGTTGGATTGACTTCATGTGATCTTGCGTTTATTTTGCCAATTCGCATTTCAGTATTTTGGGATCCCCAAGGTAAAGATTTGTTACACTCCATATCCTAATCCCCAAAACTCCGAAAAGGCATGGGATCAATGGTCCCAATCAACCCTTGATCTGATGGCTCAGATCATTTCATGATTTCGCATTTCACGATTTCGGCATTCCTGTGGTATTGTTTCTTGCCTCTCCAAGTCGCGATTCATGAAACCTCGAAAAGGAGCTTAGCTAGACTGACTCCTTCCCTTCTCGTGACCACCGGCGGTGACCACAGGCTGTGCCAAAAGGTGCTTCGTATTTCATGAGTTTATAAAATTCATCAAGTCTGATCAACGATTGAAATCTCCATAGATCCGACGGTCCAGATCTTATCACGATCTCTCATCTCGCGAGTTTCCACACCATGCTCTGTTGACTCCAAGTCAGCGAAATTCCAATCACTTACCACTTGTCCTATGATTCGATGGTCCATATCTGATCTTGATTCAATGGCTCAGATCATGTGGCGATTTCACATATCGCGATTTCAACATTCTTGTTGCAAAGTGTTTCGACACTCCAACTTCTAGTATCCGAAACCTGGAAATGGGGTTGGATCAACGCTTTGAGCTTGCCATTCAATCATCATTGTTGATCTTCCTTTCTTTCCTGTTTGCCTTCAAATGAATAAGTACGCTTTTGCACTCTGCATACACTTCTGCACTTTTCTCTTATGAACATTCATTGTCCATGTTTTGATTTCGCTGCATACTATGATCTTTCCATCAATGACAAGCACGTTGCATACTCTGATATTGTTATCAAAGACAAGCACACCTTCTTGTAAACATGCCAACAATCCTCTACACCATCTCTTCTGAACGTATCGAGCTTGCTCTGCAACATCTTCCCAAAATACTTCTGGTGCCCGCCTGGCACATTCTTCCTATACTGAAGCCATCATAATTGTTGTACTTGCCATCAATGATAAGCACACCTTCCTGTAAACATTCCAACAATCCTCTACACTATCTCTTCTGAACTTATCGAGCTTTCTCTGCAACATCTTCCCAAAATACTTCTGGTGCCTGCCTGGCACATTCTTCCTATACTCAAGCCATCATCGTTGTTGTACTTTCCATCAATGACAAGCATACTCTACCTATAAAACCTGCCAACATAGCATACTTCTACTGTCTGGAGACATACAGTCTCCATAGTAATCATATCAACTGATATCAACCTGCACAAAAACAATGTTATGATATAAACTTAGTCATCTGGTCCTTTCTTCCACTCACATCTGTGAGATCAGGAAGAGCATATGCCCTCAGAGTAGAACATCAATGATGGGATAACTGGACTATTATTCTCAAGGAAGAAAGAATAATTGTCCTAATTTATGAGTCTAGACCATTCCCTATCTTGGCCATTCCTCCAGCACTAAACAAAGTGCAACCTAGAGAGAATGAGTCTGCCCTAGGGAAAACATGTCCTTGATTTCTGAACCTGGACCATTCACCTATCTGGGCCATTCCTCTAGCACTAAACAAAGTGAAACCTGGAGATAATGAATTTTCCCTAGGGAATGACTGCCCGGACCATTTCCTAAGGAAATGACTTTCCTCCACCAACCTCCAAAACGGACCATTCTTCGAAACTTCTCACAACTATGAGCTTCAAAAGAATGATTTTCCGGCGAGGCGGACCAGTCTTCTTGACCACTTCTAAGAGTGACTGTAAAGAAGAGATATTGTCCTAGACCATTCCCCATGTTAACCACAATGTGAAATCGTTGTCTATGTTACATCAACAATCCATTGAACCATTTTCATTATGAAAATTACCGTTCGATCTGGACCATTTTCCGAATTGGAAAATGCCTGTCCATGAAAAATCTCAAACCACTTTCCAAACTGGAAAGGGAACTGCCGACGCTAGACCATTTTTCAAATCTGAAAATGACTATCCTCAATTTGATGATATGTCAGTGCTCCCTCCCAACCTGGAGAGTCATTTCTTCCCTTTCAGCTAAGGGAGTTATTTCCACGATCCCTAGTTTGTCTCGGAAATATGCAAACTTTATTCTGGACAGAGGATTTGTCAGGATATCTTCCATCTGCTCATCTATGGGGATGTACTGTATATTTACTTCTCCTTCCTGGAATTTATCTCAAATAAAGTAGTATTTGATCTAAATGTGTTTCGACTGTTCATGAAACACTGGGTGTTCTGATAGCCTTATACAACTCTGATTGTCACAGTGTATTATGGTCGAATCTGGAACCTGATGAAATAATCCAAATCAACTTTCTCATCCATATTTCTTATGTACATTCCTCACATGTTGTGATATATTCTTCTTATGTTGTGTTGAGTGTGACAAACTTCTGTTTCCTGCTTCACTAAGATATCATAGTGGAGCCTAAGATGAAACACATCCTTTAATTACTCTTTCTGTCTTCTGCACTTCCTTCCCAATCTGAATCTGTGAATCCAGGAAGTTTTATATCATTGGATGTTGTATATATTAAACCATAGTTTAGTGTCCCACATATATACCTTAGAACATTCTTTGCAGCTATCCAATGCTTATGTCTAGGTTCCACCTAGAACTGGCTTAGTGTGTTCATGGAAAAGAAAATGTCTGGTCGATTATTTACCAAATACAACAATGACCCAATCAATTGTCAATATAGTGATGGATCTACTGGATCATAATCCGAGTCTCTTACTTTTCTTATATCTATGGTCATAGGAGTGTCCATGGATTTGCAATCCATCATTCCAAATTTCAGAAGAATCTTTATTGCATACTTTCCTTGTCCAAGGAATACTTCACCATGCTTCTTCCATACTTATAATCCCAAGTAATAATGCATGAGACCAAGATCTTTCATATCAAACTCAAAAGCTATTTCCTTTTTTCACTGGATGATGAGAGACTCTTCACCTGTTAGGAATAGATCGTCGACATATAACAATAGAATCACATGTGCATTGTTCACAACTTTGTAGTAAATGTTTGGATCTGCATGACTTTTGGAGAAACCAAGTCTCATTAGGTAGTTGTCTATTATAGCATACCAAGCTCTTGGAGCTTACTTGAGTCCATATAAATCTTTCTTTATTCTGCAAACATGAGTGTCTCTGGAATGTACTTCAAACCCTTGAGGTTGTTCAATGTATACTTCTTATTCGATTTCTCCATTGAGGAAAGATATCTTTACATCGGTCTGATGTAAACTCCATCCCATGGAAGTGGCAAGAGACATGATATCTCTAATGGAAGTATATCTGGCAACCAGAGAAAAAGTTTCGTCATAGTCTTCCCCCTCCTTCTGGGAGAACCCCCTGGATACAAACCTTGCTTTATATTTGTCCATGCTTTTGTCTACTGCATGTTTGACCTTATAGACCCATTTTGAAGTTACTACTTATTTTTCTTTAGGTCTAGGAAACATTTCCCATACATAATTTTTCATGATGGAGTGGTGTTCTTCTATCATGGCTTCTTTCCATTATTTCTTCTAAACTGCCTCTTTAAACGTGGTAGGTTCTTTGTCTAAAATCTTTGTCATGTATACTGCATAGCCGGAGAATATTTTGGGCTTGTTACTTTTTCTGAAGGTCCTACTTGGGGCCTTGAGTCTTTCTTCTTCTTGTAGGGTAGCTTCAATCCAAGTTGGTCATTTCTTGGTCTTAGGTACAGTGTCTGAATCAATAGTATCACATGGTTGCATTGGATGATCAAGTTGTTCCCTTTCTTCATTCTGGTTTTCTGGAAGACATGTGCCTTCTTCAATAGGCTCTTCATACTCTTCTTCTTCTATAGTTTCTTCTATGGATTTCTTGAAAGCCATCTTTTCATTGAAGGTCACGTCTCTGCTAAATCTATAATCCTTGGATGATTCACTATATCCCACGAATATGCCCTTCTTTCCTGAGGGTTCTAATTTATTCCTTTTATCCTTGGGAATGTGAGAGTAAACAAAGCATCCAAAGATTCTTAAGTTTTCCACATTAGGTTTCTTTCCTGAGAAGGATTATTTTGGAGTCATATCCTTCAATATGCAGTGAGTACTTCTATTCTGAACATATATTTTTTTCATGGATGCTTCTCTCCATAGAAACATAGATAAACCTTGATCGTTTAGTAGTGACTTCATGGTTTCTTCAATAGATATGTTCTTCCTTTCTGCTAGATCAATAGATGCGAAGTATGGGGGGGCTTATAAGTATTGGGTGGTACAAAAAAGGGTATCTAGTAAAAATAGATTTTTTATTATTGGAAATATGTATTAGGAGGGGATCCACAAAAGGGTTTTGGGAGGAATTTATTAATATCTAGTGAAATTAGGGGTATTCTTTAATATCCCATAAGCACATGTGTCATGTCACAAGTTCATGGAGTGAATACCTCATGGCAGAAATGCCTATGTTTATTCCCTCTGTGAGTCTATATCCCATGTGCAAAAACCTCTATGGATATTCCTCTACGTCAGTCTGCCATTTGTTCCCCTCATCTCTACATAGGCGTTAAGGTTTCCTCACTCTGCCGCTCTCATAAATCCTCTCTATGGGCATTTTCTATCCATATCCCGCCTTTCCCAAATAGGAACCCTTCACTAACTTCTCTCCTCCCTACGAGTTAGATGAATGTTGAATCCCTTTCCAAGGATTTTGATTTTACGCACTCCTGCAAAACATAATCACATGCATTGTATTCCATTGAGTTCCTATGTTGATTTCCCTTCTACACAAAACTTGTCGCTTCCTTCTACCGGTTTCCCCTTTGGAATATTGACTTTGGCTTCGACTAAGTGATTTGGAGTAGCTATGACTTCAACTATTACTGTGGCATGGGCTCCTTTTTGTTTTCCAAGGGTATTACAAAACTTAAGGTTCATTTTCATTGGTGTACTCGTAACCTAGACGAGAGGAGAGAAAAATTGATTTATGGGTTCCTGAAGAACTCTCCCCATATAGATACCTATTTCTCTGTTGGGGTGACAAATTTTCTATCCATGCAAGAACACCAGCTAGGCCCTATATTTTTCAAGGCCAAAAATTGGAAATCCTATTGTCCTATTTTGTGTTTCTTGTTCATATTTAGTGGGAATAAAAGAAAACCCTTTATGTAGAGTGTAGGTTTTGGAGTATGGACAAAATATTATATATCTAGGTTGAGGAGACAACAATTATGAATTCAACCAAATTTAATCATTGTATTTTTTGTTTTTATTTTTAGAAAATAATATACACAATGCATTGTGCACGACAGTGTTATGCTTGAAAAATCTTCCAACTTCTCTGAAGTATCGTCACCATCTTGGCATACCCACAAATAAACCACTATAGTTGTGGTGTGAAATATTGAACATACTTTTCTTCTTGTGGTCCAATGTTTCTCTAATTTTCATCAGTTGTGTACACTATTGTAAGCATAGGTTCCATATCTATATCTACACCCTCTAGTCATCTAGAAACTCAACTCTCATGGAGAACACACAAAAACAATTGATTCGAGTATTGTGGTCTCATTGTACATCATTTTTTCTTTGGAATACTTGAATTCTTTCATAGCTTCAAATATATATTGGAAAATACATTCTCTTTTCAGAAAATGGAAGAATAATTCACATGATTCTTCTACAGGAGAAGGAAATAAGAGACTACTCTAAAGAAAAAATTCAGAGGCAAGGGGTAGGCATAATCCCTATGAGAGATTTGATATTCACTATGAACGTTGGGGAAATAATGGGTCAAATGAAGAAAATATATGCAAAATCTCATGGGACAAGTTCAAATACAAATAGAAGAAAAAAGAAGAAAAATTTAATACATCAAATCTAGCAAAAGGAAAAGCACTTGAATATACTCATTATAGTGTTGGCCATTTCAATATAGGAGTAACTAAAGATTTTTTTAACACTTCATTTTCTTCTTGGAGAGATTCATGGCTTATTGACACATGTGCAACATTACACGTGACCTTCTGTAGATACTTCTTTGAATATCTCAATGACAATGTAGATGACAGCTTTTATTTTGCAGATAAATCAAGTCTCAAACCTTTGATAATTGGCACCATGAGACTTAAATTGTTTGGATTCCCATATTTTTTTCTGCATGATGTGCTCTATATTCTTGATATAGGAAGGAACTTGTTATCTCCTGTGCACATTCAACAACAAGGCCACTCTACCCATATATCTAGTGGAAAATATGAAATAAGGAAGGCTTCTGACAACATGGTTGTTATCACCGTAGTGGAGGATGGAAGACTGTTGAAGTTGAAAGGGACATATGTTCATGCACATAATTATGCATACCTATATCATCATGATGAAGGTACATTTCCATAAATTCTCTTATGGCATGCTAGATTTGGAAACATTAATTATGACAACCTTCATTTGTTAAAAAATAATGGTATTTCTAGTTTGACTATTATTCCTAGGAACTTGAAGCAATGTGATGCTTGTATCCTTAGAAAACACAACAAGAAAACATTTCATGATTCCACTTCTAAAGCATGCAAAAAATTTGGATTGATACATTATTATTTATGTGTCCCCATTCCTATTACATGTGCTAATGGAAATATATATATCATGACTTTTATTGATGATTACACTAGGCTATGTTGGGTGTACTTATTGAAATAGTTAAAAAAATTCATCTATGTATTCGAAATGAAGCACAATCACATATTGGCTCTCTTCATACTGATAATGGAAGATAATATAAATATAATGAATATGAAATCTACCTTCACCAACATTGGATATTAGATAACAAATCCTAGGGAATATAGACTCATAAACCCTACGTGTCTTTTTCTCCTCTAACATTTAGAAACAATATTTCATGGACAAGATTAAACACTAGGGTATAAATCCTCTTAAGCCCTAGCCAAAACACTAGGGTTTTAAAATTTCTTACACAGTCTTTATCTAAAAAATTCAAGAAATAATCATGTAACGTACCCAGCCATCCCAGGGTCGGGCATGCTACCAAAAATCTCTACTCTTTTCAAACTCTGATATACATATATATAGATATAGATATAGATATATATAATGAAAATTTAATTGATATAGACATTTTTCTCATACACAGATTCATGTGGAAGTGACAATAAACATATGCATGCATTAAATACAGGCAATTCTGATAAAGTTCACACATGTACTTAAAACAACATGTAAAATTAACATAAAATTGGTACTTATATTTTTATGAGAAGACCACCAACTGCGTGCAGACCTTCCACAAACCTCCCAGCCTTAGACCAAGCTGCTCCAAGCTATCATCAATGGGTCACCCCTTAGTTGGGACTAAACTCCACCCAGGGTAAAGGAAATACTAGGCTAGGCTGAGACTATGGAAAGTTGCGCAATGCAACAAGAATGATTCGCTCCAAGGAGCCTAGTTACACCTGCCACTCACAGAATCTAATTCCCCACATGCATTCCCCACCCCGAGAATATACACCTTCACTATTCCATAGTCCATCGGTTGCTCCACTTCCCTTCCAAGGCTTCAGCAACATGCCTGATCAAGAATTATGAGAGATTTGTAGCTATTGTTGGAATCCCTCCAGGAGAAACCACTTCCCCAACAATATTTCTCACATGGAGAGAGTTGCTCACAGGCTTGATAACCTGTTTCTTCAACTCATAGGCATGACAACCCGCTTCTTCAAAACAACGGGCCTCACAACCTGCTTCTTATGTCCAGCTCCTAAGTCAAATGGGTAACCACAGTAGCAAAATAGGGTAAGGCAAGGTACAGGCTCAAAAAAAATACCAGTGCACACAAGTTACATAGGTTCACAATGGAAGAGGGTTCAACAATGGTAGAAAATGATTGACTGTGTGCTTGCTCAATACGTGAGGGTATGGGACAAAGGATGGAAAGAATGGTGATTGAACCCCCACAACAATGGATTTTCCACATAAATATGCATGCGTCATGGATGACACATGGCTCTCCAAGAGCTCGTTCCTCTCCATTTGGAGTTTGCTCCTCTCCCCAAAGTAACTTAGGATAACATGGTTTATTTCCCAAGCCTTAGTATTTTCGGAAAATACATTATAATATCCCCTTGGGTTAAGCCCTCAAGCATATCCCCTTTTTCCTAGCCTATCATCCCCCTTCCCTTTCCCTTCTTAGTGGATCTTAGTACCCCATAACTCTTTCTTCATGGTTGGTCTACACGCAACTATGAATTTTATTAATGATCTACATAATTACATATACAAAAATAGGCTCATTGTCCTTAGCATCTAGGCTCTCCGACCTAATAAACACATAAGCCTCCCAACATATAAATGATTAGCTCACCAACCTATAAATTTCATTAAACATCATTACAATTATGTAGGGGCTCGACCTTGGGGTAGTACAATCCCCTCCCCTTATTTATGCATTATCCTCAATGCATCGTATTTACATATTACATCAATATTTTCAAAAATCTTCAAAAAGATGTGGGTATTCTACCCGCATAACATCTTCATTCTCCCAAGTTGTGTCCTTAGGACCGTACCAGGTCCATTGGACCTTTACAAGCCCTATGACTCAATTCTGGAGCTGTTTGATTTTCTCGTCTAGAATGCATACCTGATGCACTTGACAAGTGCTTTCTTGCTCCACCTAAATCACATTCCAATTAGTAACATAATTAGCATCAAGTATATATTTCTTAAGCAATGATACATGGAATACATTATGTATAGACATAGATTCAGGGAATGCAAGCATGTAAGAAATTGTTCCAATTCTCTCTAGGGTTTCAAACGACCCACAATATCCGGCTGCCAACTTCGAACAACTCCCCAACTTCAAGCAACTTCTGTTGGCCTTCACCTCCAAGAAAACATGATCACCGACTTTAAATTACTTGTGAGTTCTGCCCTTTTCAGCATAGCTTTTCTGCCTGTCTTGGGAATCCTTTAAATTATGTTTAATATTCATCATTTTCTATTCCATTTCTTTGAGAAACTTTGGCCCAATCACTACTCGGTTAGCTGCATTGTCCTAGCTTACTGGTGTGTTGCACTTTATTCCATAAAGTTCCTCAAATGGGCTCATCTTCAGTGATTCTTTGTACGCATTGTTGTAGGAAAATTATACCAAGTTTATATAATCTTCCCATTTATATGGTTTTTCCATCACATACAACCTTAGGATATCCTCTATCACTTGGTTCATTCTCTTTATTTTCCCATCAGACTCGAGATGATAAGCTATGTTGAAGTTCATACTTGTTCTGAAGCCTTTGAATAATCTCTTCCATAACTTTGAGGTAAAATTTGGGTCTCTATCAGACACAATTGTCTTGGGTATACCATGCAAGCGTGCTACTTCCCTCATATAAATATCATCAACATTGGTTGCCTTGTGAGGAACCTTCATAGGAATGAAATGAGCATATTTAGTAAGATTTTCCACCACCACCATGATAGCATCATGTTGCTTGCTTGTTCTAGGAAATTTGGTGATGAAATCCATTGTCACCACTTCCCACTTCCAATTAGGAATGGGTAATGGTTGCAACAACCTAGATGGGTGTCTATTCTCAGCCTTGAACCTTTGAAACTCTAATCATTTATAAATGTATTCAACAATCTCCCTTTTCATGCTTGGCCAATAATATTTTCTCTTGACTTTCTATTTTCTAATATCCTGGGTGTCCAACATAAGGTACATTATGCATCTCTTTTAAAATCCTACTCCTCAATTCAGGAGAATTGGGTACATAAATGATGTTCTTGTACAAGAGAATTCCATCAATTACCAATTCATAATCTTCAACTTTTTGTTGCATTTTACCTTGTTGTAATTTTGTTACCAACTCCATGCACTACAAATTATCTTTTGTAGCCTCATAAATTCTACCTTTAAGATCAGTTTGATACATGCTAATGTTTGTATCATGTAGTTCATGCACTCTCCTGCTGAGTGCATCAACCACTTTGTTCTATTTTCCTTCGATGTGCTTAATATCAAATTCATACTCACAGAGGAATTCCAACCATCTACTCTATCTAACATTCAAAGTTGGTTGATCAAACAAATATTTCAGACCGTTACGGTTTGTCCTCAGCTCAAACCTATTTCCCATGAGGTAGTGCTTCCACTTCTTCAAGGCATGCACTATGGCTACCAACTCTAAATCATGAGTGGCATAGAGCCTTTCATGCTCTTTCAATTTTCTAGATTCAAAACATATCACAAACCCCTTCTGATTGAGGACTCCACCAAGTCCTTCTTTGCATGCATCTGTGCAAACCAAAAAAATTTCATTTGGATCTACAATCCTCAGAATTGGAGCATTGTTTAACAACTACTTCAATTGATGGAAGCTCTTTTCACATTCTGTTGTCCATTGAAACTTCACCCCCTTGCTTTGCAAGGAAGTGATTGAGTGAGCAATTCTTGAAAACCCTTTAATGAATCTTTTGTAGTATCCAACTAGACCCATGAAGGACCTGAATTCTATCACATTCTTAGGTTTTTTCCACCCTTTAATGGCCTCAATATTTTCAGGGTCCACTACTATCCCTTCTTTGGATATGATATGCCCCAAATAGTGAATTTGGTTTTGATAAAATGAGAAATTGCTAAATTTGGTATACAATCGGTGCTCTCTTAACACTTGTAACACCATCCTCAAATTTTTCTCCTGTTCTTCTTTTGACTTGGAATATACAAGGATGTCATTCAAGAAGACAATGACAAACTTGTCTAAATATTCCCAGAAAACACCATTCATTAAGAACATGAAAACAATTGGTGCATTTGATAACCCAAATGGCACCATTATGAATTCATAATGATCGTACCTTTTCTTGAAGGAGGTATTGTTAATGTCTTCATATCTGATCCTTACTTTATGATATCTTGACCTGAGATCAATCTTTGAGAATATCCTTGAATCTTTTAACCGATCAAAGAGATCATCGATTCTTGGAAAAGGATACTTGCTCTTTATAGTTACCTTGTTCAATTGTCTTAAGTTGATGCACAATATCAATGTCCCATCTTTCTTATCCACAAACACAATTGGGGCACCCCAAAGTGACACACTTGGGCGTATATACCCCTTCTTCAAAATCTCTTCAAGAAGCATTTGCAGTTCCTGCAGCTTTGGTGTACTCATTCTGTAGGGATTCTTTGATATTGGAGCTACTCTAGGCATCAAATTTATAGAGAAATCAATATCTCTCTTTGGGGGTAGTCTTGGTATATCCTTAAACACATCCTCAAAATATTTTAGGACTGAATGATCCTCCATATTTGGCACCTTATCCTTAGGTTCTTCCTCCATATGAGCTACAAATATTTGGTATCCCTTCCTGTAACACTTCTTCAATTGCATTGTTGGGATCTCTCATACAGTAACTACCCCAGGAATTACTTGGACTATTCTTGGGTTACCTTCCTCATCCAGGCAAGTAAATTCCTTTCTATGTCAGTCTAAGAAATCATGGTGTTGGTCCAACCAATCCATACCAATTAGACAGTCATATGAACCTAATGGAAGGATGTTCAAATATTCCATGGTACTTATCCCATTCATGTCCATTGGACATGATTTAACCAACTCAACAAATTTTCTCTTGGCTCATGTAGCCAGTTTTACCAGCCAATATTTCTCATGCTTGCTTCTTGGAAAAAACAATCTTTCCACAACCTTATGATATATGTAACTATGACTAGCTCATGAGTCTATTAAAATGGTAAAGGCGTGGTTATTGATCATACCTTCTACTTTAATCAGGTGTGATTGAAACTCTGCTTTCTTGTTGTCCAGGGATGCATATATCCTAGGTACACTTATGCCCATGTCCTCCACTGTTTCTTCTTGATGTACATTGTGGACAACTCTCACTTTGTCACTTTTGTGAGTACAATCTCTATAGTTATGGTCTCCTTTACATCCCCAAAATTGAATGGGTGTCTTCCTTAGCCTTTTCCCACCTACCTTAGCCATTATGTGCTCTCTAAAAGATGGTTTTCCTTGAGGGTTGTCTCTAAAAAAGGGTGGATTGTTCCCTTCTTCCTCTTTTGCCTCTTAAACTTATTCTTGTCTTCCCAATCTCTTTGGAAAGTAGGATTTCCCTTATGTTGATCATATAAAAAAAAATTCTCCTTATGGTTTCCTCCAAATTCTTGGGATCATCATATTGGATCTTGTCATTGATGAAAGATGGCATCCCACTTAGGTATATTTGAATCTTAATTGTCTCATCCTTGATGAAGGAAACATACTTCAATAGTTCTAAAAATCTCCTTTCATATTCGTCAATAATCATTCTTCCCAGTTTGAGTTCAAATAACTCTTTCATATTTTTGTCATGATACCTCTTGGTCAGGTATTTCTTCTCAAAATTATTCTTGAATTCCTTCCAAGTCACATTTTTCTCTCTGAGGTGTTTCACTTGTACAAGTTGATCCCACCGCATGGATGCCTTTCCTTTTAGCTGATAGATATAAATTTTTCCTTCTGCATGGGAATAATAGTTATGCAATTGGAAGTACTTCCTCATGACTAAAAACCATGTCTCAACATCTTCATCCTTCTTGTGCTCTCTATCAAAAGTAGGAGGTTTGATATTATTCAGTTCTCCTTTCAATTCATCCACCCCAGACCTCTTATGATGCTTCCTAACATGGGATGGACTTTATATATTGTGTGATATCTTATGGGAATGCTTTTGGGGGTTATGGTGATGTCTTCTACCACTCCTTGATCTTCCTTTTCCCTCAGTGGTCCCATGGCTTCTTGATTTGCTAGAGCCACTCTCCTCATCCAAATTCTTTTAAACTTTGTATAATATTTTCATTAACTTCATATTGAAGTATTCATGTTGTTCCTTGGCCTTCATAAGCCTCTCATTATCATCCTTGTGGCTCTAGACATCTGTCTGCAATTTTCTGAGGGTCTCAACCAGATTTATGTCTTTCTCCTTTCCTCCTACATGTCCATGGAAGCTAGTTCCTTCCATACCCAACTGGACGTTCAACCCTCTGATTTCATCTTTTTAATTTTATACTATATGTGTATCATCCATCACTTCTACACTCTATGTTGATTCTGATCTGACAACTATTAATTCTGCAAAAATGTGCAGCCAACAGAACTTTGTCAGGCTAATTGTGCTTAATAATTTCATGAAAACATGAACCATTTTGATTCATTAATATATATTAGACTTATTTTCTATTGATTTACTGATAAATTGACTATTCAAATCCAATTTATGTGTGAACAATTATCTTCTACTATTCAATAGATTTCCAATTCCTACTTCCATGCTCAATTCTGAGTTTTGAGCAAGAAGTTATGGATACTTGAACAAAAAAAAATTTCCAGTGGTGCAATCATGTACATGGATTCTTCCAAATCATAATCGAATTATCTCTTGGATTTGTGTTGGATCCATTCTTCAGGTTTAAATACCTTCCTTAATTCTTTAGGTGTAGGTTTGTACAATTAAAATTTCCATGGGCTCCTTCTCTAAGCCCTTTCCTGTTCTTAAAACAAAATTTTGGGCACTAGCCTGTTTTCTTCAGCCCCCAAATTCATGTGACCACAGGTTGTGACCCAACACTAACAAATAGGAAATTATCCTGTGCTTCAGGAATCTAGGGCTCTGGAACTTTGGGGCTTCGACGGATCTGCCTTCATTACAATACATTTCCTCTGAACGCCAATTCTTTGAATACTCAGAGGACATACAGATCGATGGTCCCCATTCTTTGTTTATATATATGATGGATAGGAGCTTCGGGACTTTGGGCTTCGACGGTTTCCAAAGAACTTCTCTACAAATCTCCCAAAGTGTCGACTCATCGGATATCCTCTCTCTTTCCTCCACATGTCATATCCCGACCAATGGTTGAGATTACCTCTGACCTTCAGGAGTTCTCTACTCACAACAATCTGCAACTCAAATCCTCCAAAGTACCACTTCTCTGGACCTGGGGATATAGTGCCACATGTCCTCTATGATCAACAGTCGAGATGGAATCTGACCTTCATAAGTCCTCGACCTCAATTGTTTATTCCTTGAATCCACCAAACCATGAGATCTACTGACGTGTGTCCTCTCTCAATGAACGGTGAGGATTTACTCCACTCTTCGAAGCTTCGAGGGTTTCACATTCCTCTCACTTGATTTATCTCAAACGTTGAATTGGAGAACTCATGTGGTCCACTTAGTACTGCACACCCAAGTGCTACATGGAAAATTCCAATAAGAGAACACGTGGCCCAATTTGAGGGGTGACATGTGTCAATTTCTAACTGGAAAAATAATCCTTTCAAAAGAACAAAGAACACTGACATGTGGCATGCATATTGTGTATCCACATCACCCCAGGTGACTTCACTAAGCCATGCCACTTCGGTTATTTATGACTTCAAACCTTCTGGATTTTTGGACTACGAGACTTTGGATATCCGGAAGTTCCTCCAACATTTTTTCCCCGAACACCTAATGCCCAAACTTCTTAACCTCTCGGGGTCCACATAGTACAACTCTCATTAATCAAGGTGGCGACACATAGCCCCACTGCTGAGTGACACGTGTAAGGTCCCAATCATTATTAAGGGCCTGCCAAAAGTACAAAAAAGGTGACACGTGGAAGACTTGGAGTAGGTCCACATCACCCTAGGTGATGTCATCATGGCATGTCATATCTGATGCTTCAAGACTTCGGGGATTTCTTCTCATCGACACTTTCTCAAACCTATCGAACTACCAAACTGTCGAACGGGTCCACATCACCACCGGTGATGTCATCATGTCACGTCACTTCGGAAAATCAGCACTTTGGGTATTCCTTCACATCCACAGATTTTCAAAACTCCCGAACTATTGACTGCCAACAACTGCTTCCCGTATCTTTGGGACTTCGACAATTTCTTCACCGCGCAATATCCAACAGATTTCCCCGAATACCCAACCGTTGAACCACTTGGGGAATCCAATGGTTCTCCTCCTCATCAATGATCTACAGTTGAGATTCACTTTAGGAATTCAAAGGATTTCATTGTTGAACACCCCCACAACCCCCAGACTCTCGAATTTCGAACATTGCTTAATATGAGGACACATGTCTCTGGAAATGGAAGGTCTGGATTAGTTCTGAACTTTGGCATTTTTCTCTGCTATAGTTTTAAAATGACTGAAGGGTGAATTCCAAAGGACTTATGTGATTAACCTTCGTGCACCTTCCCCAGATCCGATGGTTGTGAGGGGTCTGTCTCTTCCCAAACAAATCCAATGACCCAATTTTAAACTTTGTGGCCCAATACCACATGTTTCGTGGTTTATCAAACTGTTATACCTCCTCATCTTCTTAACACAACCAAGGTGTTTCCTTAACTACCCTCTTGGCACTTTGTAATTTTAATTCTATGAAATTTTTTCTTCAAAAGTCACTTATACGGATCAATTCAGGATGAGTGTCGAAAAATGGGCTATGATCCCATATTGTAACGTACCCAACCATCCCAGGGTCAGGCATGCTACTAAAAATATCTACACTGTTCAAATTACGATATACACATATATATATAATGCAAATTTAACACATATAGATATTTTTCTCATACACGAATTCATGCGGAAGTGACAATAAACACATACATGCAATAAACACAGGCAATTTTGATCAAATTCAAACATGTACTTAACACAACATGTAAAATTAACATAGAATTGGTACTTATATTTTTATGAGAAGACCACCAACTACATCCAGACGTTCCATGAACCTCCCAACCTTAGACCATGCTGCTCCAAGCTATCAGCAGTGGGTCACCCCCGAGCTGGTACTAAACTGGACCCAGGGTAAAGGAAATCCTAGGCTAGGCTGAGACTATGGAAAGTTGCACAATGAAACATGAAGCATTCCCTCCAAGGAGCCTACTTATGCCCACCACTCATAGACTCTCATTCCCCACATGCCTGTCCCACCCCAAGAATATACACCTTCACTATTCCACAGTCCATCAATTTCTCCACTTCCCTTCCAGGGCTTCAACAACATGCCGGATCAGGAATTCTCAAAGATCTGTAGCTTCTACTGGACTCCCTCCAGGAGAAATCACTTCCCCAACAATCTCTCTCACCTGGAGAGATTTTCTCATAGGCCTGATAACCTGCTTCTTCAACCCACGAGCATGACAACCTGCCTCTTCAAAACCACATGCATGACAACCTAGTTTTTTTTTCTAGATCCTAAGTCAAATGGGTAACCACACTAGAAAAATCAGGTAAGGTGGGGTACGGTCTTAGAAAAAATACCAATATGCACAAGTTACAGAGGTTCATGATGGAAGGGGGTTCAACAATGCAAGAAAATGGATGACTACATGCATACTCAGTACGTGAGGGTATGGGACAAAGAATGGAAAGAATGGTGAGTGAACCCCCACAACGATTGATTTTCCACATAAATTTACATGCATCCTGAATGACACATGGCTCTCTAGGAGCTCGTTCCTCTCCACTTGGAGTTCGTTCCTCTCCCCAAAGGAACTTAGGATAACAAGGTTTATTTCCAAAGCCTTCGTATTTTAGGAAAATACATTATAATGTTCCCTTGTGTTAATCCCTCAAGCTTAGCCCCTTTTTCCTAGCCTCTCATCCCCCTTCCCTTTCCCTTCCTATTGGAGCTTAGTCCCCCATAACTCTTTCTTCTTGGTTTGACTACACACAACGATATATTTTATTAATGATTTGCATAATTACATATACAAAAATAGGCTCACTGGCCTTAGCATCTAGGCTCTTCAGCCTAATAAACACATAATCCTCCCAACTTATAAATACTTGGCTCACCAGCCTATGAAATTAATTAAAAATCATTACAATTCATCAGGGACTCGAACTTGCGGTATTACAAATCATTTTTACCAAATTTCAAATCAAAAATCTTTCTAGTAACATTTTTTCCAAATCTAAAATTTCCTCACTGAATACCAAAACAAAGTCTGAGAATTCAAATTAAAGATATCCATAATTTTCTTGAATTACCATGGATTTTAGACTCCATTTAAATAGTTTATTCTCACTAACCTTTCTTCTAGATAGTTTCCTACAGAAGTTATGGTTGTTTCATAAGCTCTAACATCAGTTCTGTTGGCCTAAATCAATAATCATGCATCCCATTTGGATTTCCATTTCCTACGGGGATTTAGATCCTAATATCTATGGATTCATGCATCCCATTTCCATGAACATATTTTACTTTTGTTTTTTCATGCACAACATTTGGTTTTCCCTCTTCTGTAGGGACAAGTGACTGAAAATGTCGATAGTCTAACTCCAACTGCTTATGTTCTGACATCAACTGCTGAATAAAAATATATTTTGATTCAAGAACCTTGCTGAGAGAATGAGAAGAAATATCCAGTTCCCTTATTTTGTGGTGAAGATACACATTTTATTCTGCAACCATTGTACATTTTTTCAATTGAATCACCAAATAACCATTTAACTACTCCATGTACATATTTTCCTTGGCAAGGTCTAAAAATTGATACTGTAAAACAATTAATAGAGCCTCTTTCTCATCTGCAATTTTCCTACAAGATTTAAGATCCATGGTGAATGAATCCAAAGCTATTTCCAACTCCTCTATCCTTCCCTTAAGTTGTATTTGTTTTTCTTCTAGTACCAAATTTCTTCTTCCTAGTTCAACATTCTTGTCCTCGAGGAACATGTTCTCCTCTGAAATTTCTTGCAATGACTCAATCATGTTTCACTATTCTTCATTCTCTTTCAACAATGAATTGATGTTTTCCTCCAACTCTTTATTTTTCTTGGCCAACTCTGCATGAATTGATTCAAACTTATTTCCCTACTCTTCATTTTCTTGCACTAGTTTAGCATTTGTCTCCTGTAACTCTCCAAGTTTTTTATTTAGTTCATGAATTTGCATGTTAGGTTTTCCATTTTCAACAATGGATTCTTCAACTATAACATTTGCCTTCTGCAACTCTCCAATTATTTTAGTCAGTGCCTGAATTTTCGTTTTAGGTTTGTCATTTTCAACAATGGATTCGTTAACTCTCTGAATTAGGATATCAAGCAAATAACTCACACTATCTACCTTGTCCTGTATCATTTCATTTTGTTGTTTGAGACAATCTCATGTTACCTTGTACTGTTGAATTGAATTTGGGTGTTGTTGAACAACTTTATTCACCAGTTGATCCAAAAAGGATCCAAAGAATAATAAGGACAACTCATAATTTGTAGAAGAAACTCAGGAAGCTCAGAATGGCCTTACTAGACAAAGAAAGGGAAAAAATTCAAAGTCCTCAAAACTCAGTTAAAATGGCATCATCGCGAAGAGCACGTTGCAAGATTTCTAACGGCATAAACGTCTTGTCAAATGGAGTTACAGATCGAAAGATATTCACGGTCAAATTTTGGTCAACCTAGCCGAGTTAGGAGGGGATGAGTCAACATTTGTACTGTTGACGTCATCATCAGTACGAATGATGTCAGTATCCGTATAGTGTACATGGAACATGTAGGAGGTGACATGTGTCATGTTGATGCCATCATGATGTCAACATGGTGAAGTGAAAGCACCATAGGCTGCCACGTGTCACTCATTTTTGGATTTTTTGGGTCGATCTGTGGACCAATGAAAAAGCACCACGTGGTAGTCCATACAACCACGTGGAAGACTGTACAGTGACATAGCAAGATGATATGGAAGTTGAGGTGGCATATCATACCCTGATGTGGCAGGTGACTGTACAGGAGGTTGGCGTGGCCCAATAGTTGGCTGCCATGTGACCCAGTCATGGGCTGCCAGACGGCAGTGGGAAAATGTCCAATGAAGGCTCGAGAACCGAATTTCAAAAAAAAAATGGCGGGTCCGCCAAATATGGTGGAACCCTGCCAGATATGGTGCCTAACGGACATATCCAAACTACCTCCAAGTTGGCAGAACCACCAATACATATATTGCATATAAGTTATAACAAACACCCAAAAAGGGGAGGCCTGCAGGCTCGACCCCAGGACCTCCCCCATTGTATATGCCTTAACTATAGCTCCACCAACCAATAGGCCAAACGACCTTGTTGTTAACATCACCCATAATTTTTATTTAAAAATTGAAATCTTCCACTGCATGGGAGGAGGCGTGTGACGATACGACCAGGCACAATTTTCGAGGCATTTTCTTGGCATTACTTGCAGGTTGTAGGGCATGAAAACCGATACAAAGTTTCTCTTGGGCCTGGGAGTCCCAGAGTCAGATTAAGGTGTGGAGATAATCATTTTTGGGTAATTTGACACCACGAATTCAATGGTGTTGTCTGTTTTCTGATCTGAGCAAATCTTTTGCAGCTTAATTCCAGAATGAGGTATACTTATGTATTTTTCCAAATTCTTTTATTGAGTTAATAAAAAGGCCTACCCATTTGAGAGCAAGACCCGGAGACGTAGTTCACCAGGGATGAACTTCGTTATCAAGTTTTTGTGTTCATATTTGATGCTTATGTCTCTTCATTATTGAGATTTTCCTTCTTTAATGGTTCACTTTTATTTATGCTCATTTAATACAATTCTTTATAAGTCACTTCGATGAAAATATCTCGAATCATGTTGGTATCAAAGAATTCATATTTGAAGTGAATTGTTGAGTGTAAATTATTACTAGGGCCAAGCATAAACAGGGCAAAGAAAATGTTAATACTTTCAATTCCGAAGTTGGTCATGCATTATGAAGGAAGAAAATGGCAGAACAGGACAAGCTTTATGAAAAAGAGAAAAACTTCCATATGGTCTTTTATCGCAAGTCAGAAATGTTCGAACGAATGTATGCAGACTATGAGAAGAGGATGAAGAAGAAAGGGAAGAAAAAGGAAGCACAAGCTGATGATGATGCTTCGGTAAATCAAGGGGTTGGAGGAGACCCTCCCGAGCCTCCATCTTCACCATCAATTTCTTGTTCTTCTTCCTCTGAGCATTCTCGTCATTCTCATCATTCTATCCATAAATCCTCTTTTAATAAACCATTATTAAATCTTGATGTAAAATTGTATTTACCTATGTTTAATGGAGATACTAATCCTGAAAATCTAGATAATGGGATCCAATAGGTTGAAGTATAATTCCATGTTCAACAAATTGATGAAGAGCAAGTTAAAGTGCAAATGTCTTCTCTTTGGTTGGAAGGCACCACACGCGTATGGTGGGAGAGAAAACTTCAGTACATAAGTAAGTGTGGTAATCTTCTTTCCTCTTGGTCGAAATTTAAATCAGCGATAAGGAAGAAATTTTATCCATTGGATTATTTACATAAAGAAATGATGGAATGGAAAACTTTAATACAAAGTAAAGGTAAAACTGTACAAAGTTTCACAAAAGAATTTAGGAAGAAATCTCTTGCATTAAACATTCCTTTGGATTCTTATGAAACTTTAATGAAGTATATTGGTGCACTTCATAGTTATATTCACCATACTTTGCTATTGTTTAACCCCACCAGTCTTGGTGAAGTTTGTGTGAAAGACACTTACCTTGAGAACATGGGAAAGCATGTTCAAGAAGATCCCAAAAATAAACCTTCCAATCTCCCACATAATCCATTTAATAAGTTTAAAAGGAAGGACAAGAAGACCTCCATGGTAAAGAGAGAAGAAGGAAAGACATATTTCACTCATTGCAGGAAAAGTCTTCATGATGATGAACACTGTTGGAAACTCCATCTAGAGAAGAGACCAAAATAGTTCGTTGGAAAGGGGAAGACAAAAATTGTTGCTACAGTGCAACAAGATCTTGGTTCTGATTCAGGAGACGAAGGAAAGATCACAACGATTGGAGTACAAGGTAAATATTCCCTTCATGTTAGTTAAAATTCCAATAATGAATCTCATGATGATGAACGAAGGAGGAATGAATTATCTTATATAAGAGTTGTACCTAAACACACTAAGATAGATACATTATTTGATATGGGTTCCCAAGTAAACTTGATATCTAAAGCACATGTCAAAAATATGGGTCTTCAAACGAAACCACATCCAAATCCTTATCCTCTTGGTTGGGTATGTGATAATGCAAAACTCAATGTCACCAAACAATGTAGGGTCAGATTTGCTATTGCTTCAAATTTGATTGATGAAGTGGATGTGGATGTTGTATCACTTGATATATGTGGCATAGTGTTGGGGAGTCCTTATCTTTATGATAGAAAATAAATCTTCTTTCATCATGAGAATAAATACCACCTTACTAAGGGGGGACTGGAATATATTGTTAGATCTCACAACATGAGGGTAAACACAACACTTGTTAGTGTAGGACAAATGAAGAGACTCATAAACACTAATAAGAGATATGTACTCATGGTTGTAAGGGTGAAAGATGTCGAAACATCTGACGCTTTGCAAGGATGTGATCCTTGTTAAAATTTTAATTAAAATGAAGTACCAAGGCAAGTGTTTCTCTTCCCTAGGCGCCTAAGGGGAGAAATTGTCGAATGTGGGTCTTAGTCAAATTAATTTGTGAGATGCAAATTAAAAGATAACTTTATGATTAAAGTGAGGGTGAGTGAAGAGACACCAAATCTCATCCACCCATCTAATCTAATCTCAGTCGTTAGATTAGAAAACTCCTCACCTTCCCTCATGAGGTTGATTAAGGCAAGTGGGTGCACCCATTCTTGAGTAAGAAGTTGAAGAAATCTTGGTGAGAGGCCAAGAGGCTCTTGGTGAGATGCCAAGAGCAAGAAGAAGCAAGAGGCTCTTGGTGAGATGCCAAGAGAAAGAGAAGAAGATGCAGCAGCAGTCTTGTTGAGAGAGTAAGAGACTCTTGGTGAGATGCCAAGAGGTTCTTGGTGAGATGCCAAGAACAAGAAAGTTGCAACATTCTTGTTGAGAGAACAAGAGAGAGCAAGAGAGAGGTCAATATGAGAAAAGAGACAGCATTTGTTGAAGGAGAGAACGCATCCCAAAGAAAAGAGAAGTACAGATTTCAGACAGCAAGGAAGAACAGGCCGTACCGTACGTATTTGTGGAGGTCATACAGCATGTAATGTGCACATAAATTGAGGAGGACAGCAGCTGCAATTTCTGAGAGTATTGGCATGCATTCCAAGGCTGCCATACAACATTTGTTGGCACAGAAATTGAGGTAACTGCTGTAATATATT
>ML782844.1:224245-255942 GCA_009831015.1 Picea engelmannii
CTCGGCTGATGGATCCAGCGGGGGCTGGTTTTGACATTAACGATATGAGGAGGCTTCTCAAGGTGCTTCGCTTCAAATTTCGGCTTGCAGGGCTTTCCGTTCAGAGATCTCAGCAGCACAACTTCCTTCTCTCTCTCATTCGCATCTGTAGAATGCTGTGTCACGTCCGTTTCTACGCAGACGCCCCCTTCAACTGCCGTAGAACACTGCAGAAGGGCTTCCTCAAGCTGCGACTCAAGCTCCGAGAACTCCTCGGCCTCGTCGGTGTCTTCAAGGGTTTCCGGGAACAGATCCGCAAAGGACTCAGCGTCCTCAAACGTCTCGTAACTTTCCCGGAGCCAGTAGTCGCGGAACCATGGCGAAGACTGGACAAGATTCCACCATTCTGGGGAAAAATCTTCGACCTGCTGGTAAGCCAAGGGGATAAACAGCTGTGCGTTGTGATTCAGTGTAGAACTACCTCGAGAAGTAACCGCCATGGGAACAACCCTTTTTCCATCTAACTCTAATTATTAACTTAGTTACTAATTTAGGTTTTTTTTTTAACTTAATTAATTATTAAATAGTTATTTATTTATTAGTTTAACCTATACTAACTTTATTGCTAGCATTATTAAGTTAATGTTTTTTTTTATCCTAAGTCTGTTCATGCAGGGATGGAAGGCGGGTGAGGCATACTCAATGGGTTGAAAAGACAAGGGAGTGAAGGTGCAGCGGAGGATGAAGGATGCAACAGGATGATGGAGGGTCGAGTGAAAAGAATGGAGGGAGGAAACGGGATCAACCGAGCCATACTTAATCATTACGAGAGAAACGCCAAATCAACATTCAAAGAATCGATTCGCCTATAATTATAGGACCCTAACAGAGCCCAAAAGTGTAACCAACATACAGAGCTTCTTAGGTGTAGTCCAGTATTGGAGGAGGTTCATTTCAAACTTCTCCTTTATAGCAGCTCCTTTGCATGCCTTAACCAGTGTGAAGAACACTTTTCACTAGGGAGGAAAGAAGAAAAAATATTTCAACACTTTGAAGGAAAATATCAGTATTGCACTAGTATTAGCACTGCCGAATATTCAATAGCCCTTCGATATTGAGATAGATGCTAGCAAATACGCCATGTGTGCAATATTGATGCAATGTCATAATCCTATATGTTACCACTCTAAAAATTTTAACCAAGTTGTTGTTAACTATCCTACATATGATAAAGAGTTGTATGCATTAGTTCAAGGCATAAAGAAATGGAAGCACTACTTGTTAGGGAAGGAAACAATCATACATATAGATCACCAACCCTTACAGTATCTCCAAGAACAAACCAAACTGCAACAATATCGACATTGTAGATGGATGGGTTTCCTACAACAACTTCATTTGGTAATCAAGTACAAAACGTGTACAAGTAACAAAGTAGTTGATATGCTTTCTAGACCTCCCATTGTTGCTTCTATTATTTTGAAGAATCCTTCTTTATCTCATGATAGCTATGTGGAACAATATGTCATTGATGAATATTTTAAAGAAGTATATGGGAAGCTAACCCATGGTGCACAGGTAGAGAACTATTTTCTGCAGGGAAAACTACTCTACCATATTGGAAAGCTATGTATTCCTAGAAGTGAACGAGTCCATGTAATATGAGAAGCTCGCACTTCTCTTGTGTCTGGGAATTTTTGGGTAGGAAAAACTATGGCTCATTTGTAGAGGTTTTGTTACTGGCCTCAAATGAAAGAAATTGTAACTAAATTTTTAATTGGGGTGGGTGATGTGTTCTACTTGTAAGCCTACTAATAGAAAATTGGGGCTATACTCACCATTACTTGTTCCATCCCATCCATGGGAAAGTATCTCCATGGATTTTTTAGGGGGTTTACCAATGTCGAAAGGGGGTCATGAATATTTTTATGTTGTAGTGGATAGGTTAAGAAATATGTGTATATTAATTCCATGTAAAAATCATATTACTACTCATAAGACTGTTAATCAGTATGTTTGGTTTCACTTTGGGTTACCCGCATCCATTATCTTAGATAGAGATACTCAATTCCTTGGGGATCTTTGGACAAGCTTGTGGAGAATGATGGAAAACAAGTTGAAGAGGAGCACTACTTTCCATCCACAGACTGATGGACAGACAGAGGTTGTAAACCAAACATTGGTACTTTTGATTCAAGGCTACTGCAGGAAGCATCCCAAAGTATGGGATGAGCATATACCCTATGTACAACATGCTTACAACCGAGCCTTACATTCCTCCACTCAGTGTTCTCTTTTTGAGACATGTTTTGGGTACCTACCTAAAGTTCCTTTGGACTTGATGTATGGGAGAGATGTCGATTCAAATAAATAAAGAAATGAAGACAGAGCCCACAAGTTCATCCAGAAGATCCAACAAGTACAACAAGAAGTCAGGGAATAGTTGGAGAAAAGTCAAGCATAGTATAAAGCTCGGCATGACAAACACAGGGTTGATCATTAGTTCCAGGTTGGAGACCAGGTATGGATTCACATCAGCAAGGCAATATTGAAGGGTGAAAGAAAGAAACTCAATCCCATTCGTTATGGACCCTTCACTATTTTGGAGAAAAGTGGTACCAATTCTTTTCATCTATATCTTCCACATTATATGTAGATATACTCAGTTGTAAATGTATATAAATTGAAACTTTTTTATCCTCCCGTGATCATGGATCAGGATTAGGAAGTTTCAATGCCTTCAACTGATGATTTTGCTCCTAAGTACTTGGATGAGTTAAAGGAAGATATCATCCTCGATAGAAGGATGAGGACTTCACGCAGGCATGCTGTTGATTATCTTTGAGTAGGCTTAAAGGGAACACATATAAGAAAGGTAAAGTGGATTGAGAAGGACAAGGTGAGGGAACTCTTCCCTCACTTATTTGCTTATTGATGAAATCTTTTGGTGGCCCAAAAATCTCTCAGTGGGAAGGTGTGATCCAAAAAGGATCCAGAGAAGACTAAGGACAACTCGGAATTCACAGAAGCAACTCGAGAAGATGAGAATGGCCTCAACAGATAGAGAAAGGGAAAAAACTCAAAGTCCTTAAAACTCAATGAAAATGGCACAATCGTGAAGAGTGTGTCTCAATATTTCCAACAACGTAAACGACTCGTCAAATGGAGTTACGGATCAAAATATATTCGCATTCAAAGTTTGGTCAACTTATCCCAATCAGCAGGGGATGAGTCAGAATTCATACTGCGCACATCAACATCAGTACAGATGAAGTCAACATATGTACAGTGTACATGGCACATGCAAGAGGCAACATGTGTCATGTTGACATCAGCATGGTGATGTGGCAACACTAGAGCCTGCCATGTGTCACTCATTTTTGGATTTTTTAGTTCGATCCATGGACCAATGAAAAAGTGCCACATGGCAGTCCGTACAACCACCTGGAAGACCACATAGTGACATGGCATGATGCTGTTGTAGGATGATATGGCAATTGAGGTGGCAGATTTTACACTGACGTGGCAGGTGACTGTACAAGTGGTTGTTGTGGCCCAATGTTTGGTTTCCATGTGGCCCAGTCATGGGCTGCCACATGGTAGTGGGAAAATTCTCAATGAGGTCCTGAGAACCGAATTTCAAAAAAATAAAATTGTGGGTCCACCAAATTTGGCAGAACCCCACCAAATCTAGTGCCCAACAGACATATCCAAACTACCTCCAAGTTGATGGAACCACCAATACATATATTACATATAAGTTATAACAAACACCCAAAAGGGGAGGCACGTGGGCTCAACCCTGGGACCTCCCCCATTGTATACACCTTAACTATAGCTCCTCCAACCAATAGGCCAAACGACCCTATTGTTAACATCACCCACAATTTGTTTTTAAAAATTCAAATCCACCAATGCACGGGAGGAGGTGCACGATGGTATGGACGAGCATAGTTTTCGAGGCTTTTTCTTGGAATTAATTGTAGGTTGTAGGGCACATAAACCAAGGAAAAGTTTCTCTTGGGCCTGGGAGTGCCAGAGTCAGATTGAGGCATGGAGATAGTCATTTTTGGGTAATTCAACACCACGAATTCAATGGTGTTGTATGTTTTCTGATTTGGGAAAAGATTATGTAGCTTAATTCCAAAATGAGGTATACTTATGTATTTTTCCAAACTATTTTGCTGAGTTAATAAAAATGCCTACCCATTTGAGAGAAGGACCCGGAGACATAGTCCACCAGGGAAAAATTCTATGATCAATTTTTTGTGTTCATATTTGATGCTTATGTATATTCATTATTGATATTTTCCTTCTTTAATGGTTCACTTTAATTTATGCTCATTTAATACAATTCTTTATAAGTCACTTCGATGAAAAGATACCAGATCACCAGTTGTTGCAACTTGGATAATTAAAATTCTTTACCTGACTGAGATATATTTTCATCTTTATATTTTTCCCAGGAAGAGTAACAAGTTGCAACTTCACCATTTTATAAGAGGGGAAATCTTTTATGTGTGGTGTTGTTGCATATGTCTCCGACCATCTTGTTAAACAACTAAAAAGGTCTTCAGGTTTGGTAATCCACTAGTAAACATTGTGGCAGAACCACTTAATTGAAGATTATTTATTTCGGTCAAGAGGCAATGTTTCTACAATGACTGTACGACAGACAATGTTGAAGTGGTGATGCCTTGGAAAATATAGTGACATTGAAAATACACGATAATGTTTTCTGGGATACAACATTCACACTTCGCAGCTTCCTATATATACAGATGACATGTAGAGATGGGACTGCCATAGGAGCCGATGGAGGATTGATTCCTACATGCTGGTATACGATATACCATTTCATGTCATTTAAATATATAATTTTGAGGTCGACGACCTATTTTTGATGTTTTTTTGATTAATTATTGGGTCCATAAGATGGATCTTTTCCGTTTTCCATTTTTTAATGGTTAATCACGTTTAACCATATTTGTATTATAGTTGAGTTATTTTTTAAGTTAACTTGATTATGTTTTATCACTCAAAGTTCATAAATATATATGGTTTCTTAATAAAGATCATATAAGGTTATTTTAATTTACCAATGGGTGTAAATGTTAGGGTGCATTTTAATTCACTTAAAGGCATGTATATAAGCATTATATAACCAAGAGGAATGAGGAAGTTTTATGAGGATTAGTAGGTTAAAAGTGGATAAAATATTGAGACCAACATGTTAGGGGTAGAAATAAAAATATCACATATGTTTATCACTTTGATGGTAAGAACAGGTTGTTAAAGATATTTTGGGGACAAGTGGATTGGGGATTGACCTCTCCCCATTAAAAACCAGAAGTGCATGTTGCAAAGCAAAGGATAAAGAAATTTTGGTTTCACAGTTGGACACTCCTTTTTCTAATCATGGGGCTCTTAGAGGTATTAAATCTCTAGCCAAGGATAAATAATGATCCTACTCTCCCTTAACCTAAGGGGAGTTGGAGGTTCTCCCAAGTGTGTTTCCATTTGAATATTATTGTCAAACCTGTTACCTGACATACTCTTCTTCCAACAAAGACTGGTGGAATATTTTAAATCTCGAGCATTTGTTAGTACCCTTCGACGAAACTTGATGGTTTCTGTTGTCAGTTCAGAGGGGCGATTTGGGGATCTCTGTGTTTCTTGGGATCCACTTAAATTTTCACTTTCTCCCTTTTTAAGTGTTGGTGACATTTTGTTGATAGGTACCCTACTTGAACTAAATCTTCCAGTTACATTTATTAACTACTATGGGTCACGTATAGACTGCAAAACTTTATGGGACAGACTGGTTAACAATGGATTGTTGGAATATAAAAACTTAATTGTAGTAGGTGATCTAAATTTCACGTTATCAACTAGTGAAGTGTGTGGGGGGGGGGACTCTCGATTAGATCCATTGGTGTGGTAATTTAAAGAAATCTTCCAAGAAAAAGGGTTAGTGTATATAACCCCTATTGATTGTTGGCCTACATGGCACAATGGCATAAGTGGGATAGAGGAAATAGCCAAAATATTGGACAATATTTACATGGTTGAGGACTTGCTCAAGGTGGTTGGGAGACATCGGTCTTGGGTAGTTATTCCTTTCATCTCAAACAATGCTCTTGTTCTACTTCAAGTAGACAATTTCCATAGAATAGTTACTTTTCCTTTCAATTTGAACCCTTGTTGGTTGGGGGAAGAGGGTTTCAGTGATTTATTATCAGAGGTTTTGAATTCGTCTTCTTTTGTGGGAGAAATCATAGCACAAAAAAGACTTGTATGGAAATTGAAATTGTTGAAAAATAGAGTGAAAGCATGGGGAGCTGAGTTGAAGAATAAAAAACATCAGGAACTTGACCTATTAGAGGACAATATAAGGAAGTATTACCTTTCTAAGGCTCAAAGGTTGGATACAGGGGACTGTGATTTACAAATTAAACCTCTCAAGAAAAATAGAAGTAAGATTCTCCTAGCAGAGGAGGAATTGTAGAGACAAAGAAGCAGAGAAATTTGGCTTCGGAAAGGTGACCAGAACACACAGTTTTTTCACATGTATTTGAATCATAGAAAAAACCGAAAATCCATCTGGGAAATAAAGGATGAAAATTACAACCTTCACTCGGGACATGAGGCATTAATAACATAAGTGATTAGACATTTCAAATCGTCTACTCGGATATGGGAAAAAACTCAATTCTGGAACATGTGAGCACAGTTCAAATGTTTCCCTGATTCATTAAGAATATAGACTAGTTATCCAGAGAAGGGTCTTGCACAAAAGAAGAAATCTAGGGTGTTCTTAAGGGTTTTTCCAAAGACAAAGGTCTTGGTCCTGACGGGTGGACAATATAATTCTTCCTACATTTCTTTGATCTCGTTGGGGATGATCTAATTGAGGCTGTGGAGGAGTCAAGGAGGGAGGGTACTATGGAAATATCCTTAAATTATACCTTTTTAACCCTCATTCCAAAGGTGAGAAGGCCCTCCTCCTTTGGGGACTTCAAACCTATTTCACTATGCAACTTGGCATATAATATTATTGAAAACGTTTTAGAAAATAGGCTTAAGATGATCCTCTCTAGGACACTTTCTGGGAGAAACAACAAAGGAATGCCTCCATAGTATTAAAATGAAAAATATGAAGTCTCTTATTCTAAAACTTGACCTGAAGAAGGCTTATGATTGTGTTAACTGGTATTTTATTAGATTGATCCTTCTCCGGACTGGTTTTGGACTGCTGCTTACAAACTGGATTATGTGTTGTGTTACTATTGTTACATACTCTGTATTGATCAATGGTGGTCCTACTCCTTTTTTCCAGAGTGGGCGTGGACTCAAGAAAGGGTGCTCTTTATCACCTCTACTTTTTATTTTAGTGATGGAAGGCCTCTATCTTCTTCTTAAAAACGCACAAACAAATGGGGACATTACAGGTGTTAATATTTCTCTCTCATAGAAGATAATCAATCTTTTTCTTGTGGATGATGTTCTCATTATTCCTAAATCTATTTTAAGTGAATGGAAGGCCATAAATTTCTTACTATCTACTTTTTTCCGAGATTTTAGCCTATTTATAAATCCTCTTGAGTCTACTTTCCATTTTTCAAGTTTATCAGAGGATGATCTATCAACATTGAGTTCTCTCTTTCCTTACAAGTTTGTGGATCTCTCCGAGGGGTTCAGGTACCTGGGATTTTTTCTCAAACCTACAGATTATAGAGTTGAATATTGACATTGGCTTATTCACAAGTATGAGAAGAAGATCGGTCTCTGGTGCCACTGTTGGATTTCTTTAGGAGGTCAGTATATTCTAATCAACTCCGTGTTAGAAAGTCTACCAGTCTATTGGTTGACAATAGCTATTATACCAACCTTTATCCTTCACAATATTAGACAGTTGATGTTCAACTTATTGTGGTCATGGAGTGGGGAAAAGGACCGGATCCATATCTTTAATTGGGAGTCTATAGCCAAAAAAAAACCCAAGGAGTTTGGGGAATTAAGAATATACCAATGCTCAGTAAAGCACTTGCTGCAAATACTTTGTGGCGCTGCTTAATGAAAGATGGACTTTGGCATAGAGTGTTACTGGATAAGTACCTCCCTTCTCTCTTTGTTGTGGTTTGGTTGATGTCCTCTTTGAACCTGTCACATAATGTTTCGATATTCTAGTGTAGCATGGTTAAGTCAGTGGAGGTTATCACCCACTAGTTAGCTTGGAACCCGAGGTCGGGGCACTCTATTCGTATTAGTGAGGATATGATCCTAGGCATTAATACCGGCTCCTGGTTATCTCCCTCTCTGATTACAGCTCTTAAGAGGAAAGGTATACACTTCTTATACTAGGCTAGAGGGTTAGACAGGACTGAGGTCATTTTGGTTCAGTGGAAAACAAGTGAAGTGTTGGGTTTTTTAGGCACCGAGGCCACAGAATGGGATCATTTCTGGAGATATTTATTAGCATCAGGCATTGAACTGACTAATGGACCTAAAACACTTATTTGGACTGGGGGTGACCGATCTTGTTTCATTTATGCAAAAAATGCATATGTGGCTTTATCTAGTAATCTCTGGTTATACAGTGGCAGTTGGTGGCATCAAATACTTTGGTTGTGGGATCTTGGAACAAAGTTAAAAAAAATTATGCGGCTCTTGATGGAATATAGGATCCTAACCTTGGATAATATTCATCAAATGGAATGGTTTGGGCCAAGAATTTGTGTCCTATTCTCAAAGGAGGCAGAGCTGACATTACACCTTGTGAATCAGTGTAGCCTCACTCAACAGGTTTGGTTACAAGTGTCTCTTTCTCTTAAATTAAACTCTAGATGGAGGGGAGACACTCTTCAGGCTTGGCTTCTTGATTGGTCAAACTCTTGTACATCCTTTCCACATTTTCCAGCCATATTTTTTTGAAATATACGGATGGAGTGAAACAAGGTACTCTTTGATTCTGTTCGACCCTCTACTAATTTGATTTTTCAAAGGATACTTGGCAACATATACTTTCCTCGGTTTAGAATCCATCCAAAACAATTATCTCGACTTCCTCTAGTGCTTGATGGGGGAACAACAACTGGCTGGTTTGATGGTGTTGCTCAGGATCGATAGATAAAAATTGGTGTTGGAGGTGTTATTTAGATAAATGAACATATAGAATTCATATGGGCTCTAAACTATGGATCAGGTACACATAATAGATTCGAGCTTTTGGGGGTTTAGGCACTTCTTATAGTAGCAACCAAAATTCATATTTAGGATCTTCAAGTTTTTGGAGACTCGATAATCGTCATCGACTGGTTAAATCAGAGAGGGAAAATACAGATTCTGAATTTACATTGTTGTAAAGAGAGGATTAAAGAACTGGTGAAAGGTTTCAGGTCTCATAGTTTCACCCACATCTTCAGAGAGTTCAATCAACAAGTGGATACTCTTTCAAAAAGAGATCTGGACTTACAGAAGCATAATATGTTTTACTCTCAAGTGGTCTATGGACACCTAGGACCCAATTTGTCACTCAAGCTCTAGTAAATTTTTATTTGTCGGTAAAATATCGACTTACAGTCTCTTTTTTTTTTATCTCTGGTATCTAGTTTTGAGACTTTGTAGGCAGTCTGATATTCTTTTGTTTTGGAGAAGATGGGGTGTTTCCTTTTTTCCTTTTGATGTATAGTTACACTTTTCCTTTTTCCATCACTTCTCATCACATCTGCACAGAAGATGAAAAAATGGTATCCAACAAAGAACACTACACAAAAACAAGAGTGAGAGAATCCATAAAAATTGAAAATATGAACAACACTTTGAATAGAGATGAAGGGCTCAAACTCAGCAACACTTGGAAGCCACTCATAAAGTAACTGATAAATACCACAACATTGGTCCAAATATGAGCCTTGGGTTTTTTAAGAATTAAATTCACAGTGAGCCAACCTCATTCATATCACAAAACCCTCCATTTGACTCATCGCATCTCCATATTAATACAATCAACCTCTTAACACTCTTTCTCATCCCATCCTTAACACGTTGATCCCCTGAAGATGGATTGTCATCTATGAATTCTGAAACGTTGGGTTTAATAAACTGAAACACAAGATTCCATCTCTTGATAAGATAAATTTGGTCTAATGTGTCTTTAGGTAAAAGTGTGTTTGTTAGTGTGCTTATTTAATATGCATTAGTATGCATTTTTAATTATGTAATATGATAGTCATGATATGTTCTATAAATAGTGTGATCTGACGAATCATCGCCTACATCGATCTGTGGCTTAACACTAGAGTGGTCCATGATATATATTTAAAGATAATGGAGGGTCATTTTCCAATGATCGATTGTGAGAAGATCTCCTGTAAAATATTTTCCTTTTGCATTAATATATTGTCTCAAGTGGCCACATTGGATAGGGTCGTGGATTGTTTCCCTCTTTGAGGGTTTTAACCATGTAGAAACATCAATGTGTAATTGTTTGATCTAGTTATATGAGTGGTTACTAAAGGTGTTCATCCTATGTTGAAATACCTTGATTTTTCAAACATGGTACCACATCCCATTTCAAGACCCGCTTCCATTGTAGATCGAGATCTTGAAGCCATGTTGCTGCATTTCTAGTTTCTACAATTTATGTGCATTTATGAACATACAAGACTATTGCATTGCATCCAAAGCACTTCTTTCAGTTATAAATTAATTTCATTTCACTTGAAAAGGTTTATGTTTTCCCAAGTTAGGACCATTTTAGTAATATCCATAGGTATAAAGTCTGAATATGCTCTTTAAAAACATTACATACTTAAAATTTTGGTTTTCCATTTTTATTTCCAGGTTCCTACTCTTTCTAGTCTTTCTATGCTCTTTTTCATGCACTCTATGTGATATCGCAAAATCATAAACAAAGAAAAAAGTGTATTCTTTTTTGCATGTTCTCTTTGCTTTGCTCTATATGTGATCCTACCCAATCAGAAATAGAGACAAAACTTGCATTTTCCAGGTAAGCTAATTGATATATAACCCCATTATTGTTAAGATTCATAATTTATTTTCCAAAATTCCGCTTGTTTTCTTATGACCACACATAAATGAAGGCTTTTGGGTAAACACACACTTTAAGGCAGAGCTCCAACAACCTCAACCCCATCTTCCCTTAGAATTATAATGTGTTTTTTTCACTAGCTCACTTGGTTGAAAGTTTCTTTATTTAATAAGAGGTCTTGAGTTCATGTCTCTTTTTTAAGCTACTTTTTTAAAATTTCATTGAAACTTGGGTCACTTCATACGTAACTTATTCATGAAAGTGTGCTTATATTCAAAGATAGAGAAGGTGGGAAATCATTGCGTGGACCAAATTCTACTTTCCATGTGGATCTTTGGTTACCATTTATGATTTTTTTTTTAAAGGGGCATGACTTTCACATCCAAAGTCAATTTTCATTCCCTTGTTTGAAAGAACCTACCTTTTCAAGAGATTTCTATCCAAACCATTAGTTTCAACTTTTAATCCATATTATCTACATATTTTAATATGGATTCTCCAAGTGATGTTTTGCTTACCAGTACCAACTACTTCTCATGGAAATATCATATGGAGTATGTACTAAGAAGTAAATGATTGTACCGGATTACCTTCGGAAAATAGCAAGCCCCCATCGATGCCAAAAATAAATCTAAATGGGATACTAAGAATGAGGAAGCACGTGGACTAATTAGAATGTCCATATCTCCTAATTTAAGGTTTCACCTTCAAGGAATTGATGGCCCAAATAAATCTTGGGAAAATATTGAATATATTTTTGGTAAACGTAATGTGATTCTAGCCCACCCTATTGAAAATCGATTAATGACTTTAGATGTCCCAATGATTTTCCTTACATTGAAGATTATTTCTCTAAGTTCAAAAAACTTAAACTTTCATGTAAATATTGTAAAATAGTTCTAATAGATGACTAATGCATATATGTTATTATTGCTAAGATTGGTAGTGCATTTTTTGCCTTTGTATCTACCTTTTATGCCACCATGGAGGCTCTAGGGAGTGCTTACCAAATTCCCACTCTTGTGTCTTTTCGTGATTCTTTGATTAGATAGAAATATAAGCTTTTTCAACTTCGAGTGATAAACACTACAAGTACATATAAAAAATCCTTAATGGCCCAACATAAATATTAATCCAGGCATCCCAAGAAGAAACATCCTCACCATAAAAACAAGAAAAAAAAGGGTCCCAAACCCTCTCAACCAAATTCTATTCATAATGGTGACAAAGGATCAAAATATAAAAGAAAGAAGACTGGCATGAAGTGCAAATTTTGTGGGTGAGATGGTCCTATGCAGTCTAAATGTTTTAAAAATATGGAAGACTTAGAAGCAACAATGAAGAAGCACAACATCAATGTTAATTCTTCTTCTTCTACCTCTTCTTCCCATGTACATGGAATTTCTTCTTATGGATTCTCTTTCAACACAACTTCTACTTCTTCTTATGAGTAGCTTATTGATTCTCGAGCATCTTATCATATGGCTAAAGGATAAATCCATTTTTTATTCTCTTAGTGAATGTAACAACAAACATATATTTGTTGGTGATGATAGATCTCTTAGTGTTGTAGGGTCAGGAATAGTTCAGGTTGATAATGGTCATTTCAATGGTGTATTATTGCTTCCAAGTCTTCCCCGCAACCTTCTATGGATATATCAAATCCCTCATTCAGGTGAAGGTAAAATCATAGAGTTTTCACCTCACCAAGTTGTAATCAAGGATTTAAAATATCATATGCATGTCCTAGAAATTGGAATTATTGATGATATTTCAAGGTTTTACAAATTTGACAACTTTGGGTCATCATCTTTTCCATAAGTTTTTGTTTATTATAGTGATGAATTGTGCAAAATTTGGCATGAATGGTTTGGTCATCTAAACTATTGATCGTTGTAGCAACTATGTAATAAACATATGGTGAATCGTCTTCCTCTCGTTTCTTGCAGAGATGGTGTTTGTGCCATTTGTGTTCTTGGAAAACATCGTCAGGATAGTTTTGAAAAACATGCTTCTTGGCATGCCTCTGCCCCTTTCCAACTTGTTCATAGTGATTTGTGTGGTCCACATTATTTTCCTTCATTATTTGGGTGCAAATACTTATTTACTTTCATTGATGACTTATCTAGAAACACTTGGGTTTACTTCTTAAAACTTAAGAGTGAATTTTTTCACATGTTTTTGGCCTATAAGGCCCTTGTAGAAAAAACTATGGACATCAACTTCAAAGGTTAATAACATATCATGGATGGAAATGTGTGAACAACAAATTTACAAGTTACTACACTACACAGGGCATTCAAATGCAACGTATTGTTCCATATACATCATAGAAAAATGATGTTGTTGAGAGAACGAATCACACATTAAAGAAAATGGATAATTTTATGATTCAATATAAAGGGTCAAGTTTTCATTATTGGGTGGAATCCATAAACTATGAAAGTTACATAGTAAATCACATTCCTACAAAGGCTCTAAAAAATATCACACTAGAAGAATCATGGACTAAAATTAATCCATATGTAAGGCACTTGCATGTAATTGGTAGTATAGCATAGGATCACACTTTGGATGATAAAATGGAAGAATTGCAGCATAAAAGTGAGAAGTGCATTTTTTTTGGATATTATGAAAATTTCAAAGGTTATCTACTTCTTCAACCTTGTTCCAATGAAATTATTATCAGAAGAGAAGTCAAATTTGATGAAAATATCATGGATTGCAAGACTAATTCAATGTTTGTTCTATCTTTTGTTCATGTTCTAGTTTCTTCTTTAGAGATGACAATGAGGATAAAAACCCACCTCCACCTTCTCACCTTCCTCCAAATGATTTCATTGGACAAGAACCCGCAGTAGCACCATCACTTTCTAGATGTTTCCATTCAAATCAAGAAGAAGTTAGTAATCTTTTCAGTGATCCTATAGATCAACATCAGATTTTTTCACAGTTCTAGCGGTCCTCTTCTCTATTGGCTCAAGTTTCAAAGATTCATGATCCAGACACATTTTTATAAGCTTAAGGCCATTCAGATTGGGACACAACAATGAATGAAGAGTATCACTCTTTAATGGTGAATTATACTTGGGATATTTTACCTCTTCTGAAAGGAATAAAACTTGCCAGACGTAAATGGGTGTATATAACTAAGTATGCACCAAATCGAAGTGTTGAAAGACACAAGGCCTGATTATCTTCCAAGGGATTCTCTCAACTTGAAGGCATTGACTGCAATGAAACCTTTTCCCAGATAGCCAAAATGAATTCCATCTTCCTTGTTGTATCCCTTGCTGCCTCACATAAATGGTAGGTCCATTAGATGGATGTTAAATCCACCTTCTTGCATGGGGATTTGTGAGAAGAAATCTACATGGAAAAACCTCCTGGCTATGTCAAAAATTAATCTAGCCTTGTTTGTCGCCTTAATAAATCTCCTTATGGTCTTAAGTAATATCCTCGAGCTTGGTATCCCAAAATAAAAAAAATTATTCTTGACACTGGATTTTCTAGATGTCATTCTGACCCTAATGTCTATGCCAAGAAAGTAGGAATCCATCTCATAGTCCTTTTTCTTTATGTTTATGACCTTATCTTCATTGATAGTGACTCTAAAATTTTAACCCATGTGAAATTCATCCTAAAAAATAAATTTGACATGACAAACTTAGGCCATTTGCATTATTTCCTTGGCCTCCAAGTTTTGCAAAATAAGGAAGGTATTTCTCTTTCCTAGTGTAAGTATGTTTGTGACCTTCTTCACTGCTTTCACATGGAATGTTATAAACCATTCTCCTCTCCCTTCCATTTTAGAGTCAAACAACTCTCAAAGATGATGCTACTTTGTAACATTAGTTAGTTGGTAGGCTCTTATATTTGACTCATATGCATCCTAATATTTTCCTTGATTTAGGTCTTGCTTCCTAGTATATGAAAACACCCCATGAAATCCACTAGAAATCAACAAAATGGATACTTCGATATGTCCAGGGTACAATTCTATTTGGGATACATTACAGTTCAAGGGGGACTCCTTTTTTGGTTAGTTTAATTGATTCATATTGGGTTGGTGACCCTAATGATCAAAAGTATACTATATGTTATGTTTTCACCCTTGGCTCCAAACATGTCACTTGGGATTATAAGAAACAATAGGCTATTTATATTTATTTAGTAGAAGTAGAGTACTAATAAATGGTTAATGCAATTCAAGAAGCCTTATGTCTTCAATAGATCATTTCATAGTTTGGATTCCAGCAGTAGCATCTGACCACCCTCCAGTGTGCCAATCAGAGTGTCATCAATCTCACCAAAGATCCGGTTCAAAATCAGTGTTGTAAACACATCAAGCTACACATGCACTTCATAAAAAATTCCATTCATGATCAAGTTATTAAAGTGCTCTTTTCCCCTATAGAATATCATCTTGAAAACATTTTCACAAAGTCTCTTACATAAGTGAAGTTTTCCAAACTTCGATCTATGTTAGGAGTTTAGTAATTTGTCATTAAGGGGGGATATGCTCTAATTCCTCCTTTTGTTTTCTATTGTTTCACCTTTGTAGATCCTTCAATCATATCCCAAGTTGTTCTTAAGGTGGGATGTTAGGATATTTAGACACTTAGGAGCTAGTTAAGATCAACTTGGTCTAATGTATCTTTAGGTAAAATTATTTTTCTTTAGTATGCATTAGTAATTATGTAATCTGAAGGTTTCAATATGTTCTAGACATAGAGTGATCCGATGACTCATATAATCCTCTATCTTAATGGCTACATTGGTCTATAGCCTAACACTCGATTGGCCCATGATCTCTATTTAAAGAGCATAGAGGGTCATTTGTTGATGATTGATTGTGAGAAACTCTCTTGTAAAATATTTTTCTTTTGCATTAATATATTACCTCAAGTGGCCATGTTGTCTAGGGCCATGGACTATTTCCCTCTTTGATGGTTTTAACCATGTAAAAACATTGTGCATTGATATTTGATATGGTTTTGTGAGTGATTATTGGAGGTGTTTTTCCTATGTTGGAATACCCTGTTTTGTCAAACAAAGAAGTGTCAACTAACAAAAGAGCACAATGGGCTCAAAATATTGTATTATTCTTATTATGTTATTTCCATCTTTTTCAAATAGTTAATATTCTCAAACAAAGTGTAAGGAAATACACCTACCAAGATAGAATAAGGTACGATAAGGAGGCTTATCCCTTTAAGCATTTTTTTTTTTTTTTCATTTTGGTTCCCGGTCTTTGCCTAATCACTGTAATTTGTTCTAATTTCACATATTTATCTCAAACCCCTTTTTTAACATAAACCTTTATCTCTTAATGTTAAAAAAAATCCATGATAAAATGTGTAACTAGGATATCTAGTGAAAAATTGGGGAATTTCTAATTAGAAAGGTGTATTTAAAGGGTTTCAAAAAGTATTTTTGGGAGACAGAAAAGGAAATAGGTGTATTATTTACTATCATCCAAATGAACATGTTATATAATAGGTTCACTAATTGAATCCACCATGGGTTGACATTACCCACTATTTATAATTTCTCTCCCAATGCCTTACACTATGCATTTGGATCAAGTTATTCCATGACATGAGCGATGTGGATGCATTATGAATTCAAAGACCTACAAAATCATAGGCCTACATTTCCATTACCTACAAAACACCTCACAAAACTTATAAATTAAGGGGAATATAATCATGGAACAATGAAAAAACGAAACTAGCTTCCCATGATTTGCTAAGACAATGGTTTTACACCTAACAGATAATTGAGTATAAATATGGAAATCCCCCTAGAATGTTTGACATCAAATATCTATCTAATATATTTCTACTTTCACATGCTTTTTAGTTCCAACGTTTTTTTTTTCTTGAACAAGATCTTCATATATACATTGGGTTTCCTTCTTCATCATCCTCCTCTCTCGATGAGGAGCTACTACAAGTTACTCTTCTTTCATGTTGTTATGTTTTGGGTTTATCTTCTTCATTTTTGGCATAGGTGATTGCTTCCATATTGGTTGAGGGTTTATTATTTTGTGTTTCAGTCCATACTCCCTTCCAAATTCAACTATTGAGTC
This sequence comes from Picea engelmannii, assembly GCA_009831015.1. Taxonomy (NCBI): domain Eukaryota; kingdom Viridiplantae; phylum Streptophyta; class Pinopsida; order Pinales; family Pinaceae; genus Picea; species Picea engelmannii. The sequence goes on from ML782844.1 coordinate 241,372, forward strand.
ACCAAATTGTCTTCCTTTTTATCATTATTTCACATCATTTTCCTTGACTTTTAACCATTTCTCGATTCTTGTAACCTTATATTAAGTCCATTTTCATGCTTTATGTCGATTTAGGTTCAAGATGTTTTACAATGAATTTATTTTAGTATTTTGAGTGAAGTTATGATTAAATATTGTAAAAATAACATGCTCTCACTTAACCTTGAAAGCTGGATTAGTTGGGTGATGTTTACAGGTATATTGGAGTTTCCAACAATGCTTATTTTCACCACATAGCCTCAAATTCGAATTTCATCCTCAACTATTGAATATTTGAGGAATATTTGGGACAATCACTCAAAGCATATTTGATGGAGAAGAATCATGGAAGTTTTGATAAGATTTCTTATTAAATATCTTAGAGATTCATGAGAGGATTTGTAGAGATAATTGTCTTCTAATTATTAGAAAATTGGTTGTAACCACATGAAATAATTGTGGATCTAAATTAATTAGTGCTTATATTATTCTCAAATAAAATTATGTGTAAATAAGAGTTCCTCCATTTCGAAGGGAGGACTCTTGGAGCATATGCCCATATTATGATGGAGTGAATAAAACATCTTGAGAATTTCTTCCATATGGATTGTAAGTTTATAGTTTCATTGTGTTTTATGATTTGATATAGTTTATGATGTTGTATATTAGTTAATTACCTTTTTCTTGGGAGAATTGAGCTCACTCCAAATGGATCATGGTGGTATTTTATTTCATTTTATGCAAGTGTGTTTATTTTATGCAAGTTCGTTTTCTCTTTTTATCAAAGCATTGTTTCATATACAACATTTGTGTTGTTTGGTTTCGATATACAACAGTTATATCTTGGATATTTATCAATGCTAATGTCTCGTAGTTTTTAAAGTATTGTTTGTAGGGTGTGTCGATCGATCCTCTCTTCTTTTCTCTATCTTTCTTTTAGTTTCATGAATGAGTTGTTTTGAGTGGATGTAAATCTCATTGGGGATTGAAAGATAATATTGATTTTGATGATATTATTCCAGCACTATTTACCTCATAGTGAAAGAAACATAACCTATGCCCTTGTAAACTCTGCATTGTTACATAGTGAAGATCATTTCCTTTTATTTTTGCAACTGCCAATGTGTAAATAGGTTAGTATTTCAGAAATTTTTTATATGCTCAGTTTGTTTTTGAAATTACAAGAATAGTGTCGCTTGAAAGTGGGAACAAGATTTTCTCTAAGAATTGCATACATGAACACTCATGAAGTGCTTGAATGAAGCATGGTAGCCTGTGCTAGTGGAGCATTTTCTTGTTTTTCTTCCCAATGAACAAGTTTCTTGTGGTTTGCTAGGAATATAGTTTCATTTACTTCAGTTAAGAGTGTTATTTTTCATATATTAGATAGTAATTATTGTCCTAATCCCTGGACATACAATGTTGGTATCTGTAATCTTACGCCCCCAAATTGACGCGTTAATGCTCAATAATTAAGTTAATTAATTAGCTCGACATTTTTACGTCGTTGCTGGGGAGATGCTACAAGGGATTAACACTTATATTGCTAAATTTTCTTGCATATTTTAAATTGTATATTTTTGTTGCATGTTATTTATTTCTTTAAAGTACTAGCATTCTAGATCTGGTGGGATGATGAATAGTATGACACAAAGGAACCTTTACTTCAAAATTTTTGAAGAGGTTCTATCCCAACACACACACTTTGGTGATTTTGTTGTTTCAACTAGTTCTAAATATATGTTAGTGTTGCATGAATAGGGCTAGAGACAATAGAGGTAGATTTAGGTTGTTAAATATAATTAGATAGATTTTTTGAGAAATCATTTCAATATCTTTCACTCGTGGTGTAGTAAGAACCACTCCATCCACTAACACATTGGCAAGAAGATCTACAAGGAGAAGGGATGTATTTGGAGGAGAATTTCAAGGAAGGATAGGGGATTTCCAAAGGAAAATGCAATGTAATTCATCTTATTTGTAAGCACAATTATTTTCCAAATTTGCATAATAGAGTGATGATTTGTTACAAATTCATCAACGTACCATAAGTTTTCTAAAATCTATGTTTAATATTTATAAGATGGGTATTGGATATTTTTTGAGGGATAAACTAATAACAGCATCATAGACACACTCACCAAGAATCCCACATACCTAGGCATGTAGAAACCTGGGCTAATCTTACTAGCCCTTAATATGCAAATTGTAAAATGTTTGGCAATACTTTTGTAAAAATATTCAAATTTATAAGGATTTTATATAGTTTCTATAAATTTTTGGCGATTTTTAAGGTAATATAATTTTATTCTATGGAATTTGGGCAAATTGTTTTTAGAAAAAATGGAAATTGGCGTATCTTTTTTTGGGGAGAAACAATGGAAAATTATCCCATTTGATAAATTTATCTCCTAAAATAATCTATGTACCTAGGTCACATTTTAGTAGAAAAATGGTCATTTTGAAAATATTTTTATAGCAAATTGACAATGGAGACCTCTTAAAACAAAAAGTCAAGAAAATCATGATTTGAGAGGAAAAAATTAAGACTTTTTCAAGCCTATTTATATGGGATATATCCCTTGGAGTCTATCTTATAACCCAATTTGAGTCACTCGATTTGGATCTCAAACAAAAAATTTATGATCGAAACATTGACTAGATGTAGAGTAGGGCACTCAGGAACGTAGTTAGCACATGCACGTTTTGGATGCCTAAACAGATAGATATTTAAAACATATTCCTATGGTGTTTTCTTCTATGAATTAAATTTACAACACAATTTTAATCACTCAATTTTGATATCATATGAGAAATTTATGCCCAAAATAATAACTGAATATCCTAAAATATGCATTCCTAAAACTATGTTTCCTAAGTTGTCCTTTGGCATATTAGATCCATAAAATATTATTGTAATAAAAAATTGTTTCTATTGGAGGTAACTACATGAATCTAATTTAATCTCCAAGTGGAATTTCTTCAATCCAACCTTTAACACAAAAATTATGATTAAAATAATGATTATTGGTCTAGGCGGAAATTCAAAAACAACTATGACATGTAGGTTGTTCCTAAGAATATTTGGAATATAATATCATGGAATTTTAAAAACTTGTTTCTACTGGAGATATCCCTCTAAATCTACTTCTATTTGTATTTTGAATCACTTAAATTGGATATCAAATGAATACATTATCACTGAAATACCACCGGGTAGTCTAGTTGGACAACACTCCTCAATAGGTAAAAAGTTCATTTTGTTTTATTTATCTTCCTTAGATTTGTTTCATAAGCACTAATTATAAAAAAAAAATCATATTTTCTAGACGAAGACAACCCACACACCTCTCTTCTTCCGTGATCTCATGTTTTATTGCAGGAAAGTGCTAGTTTTTGTAGGTTCTGGGAGGATCAAGAAGGTCAATCTATGCACAAGTGATTTTCAAGACCAAATCTTTTGAGAAGGGTACGTCGTCCAATCCACATCAAAATAATACCAAGTGTAGACCAATATCAAATCCATATCATGCCCAATCGCATCCACCATGATATCAATATCAAATGAAGCCTTTTGGAAGCCCATTATGTCACTGCATGCTCATTTATTTCCCCTCTTCCAAGCTTAACAATCCACCCATATTGAAGTTTGAACTTCCATTTACTTATGTAGCCAATTTTAAGCTTTTAATCTTACTACTAATACCAGATCACATATTCAACCCATTTTCCCTTCACAAGTGTACCATGCTTTCCTGTTTCATCCACTCCTAACCCATGAATAAAGTCTCTCAGCTCACTTTCATGTCGAGTTACCTCACTATTCCCTTCCTTTTTCCAAATAAATTCCTACTTGATAGTGAAAAATTCTCATCTATGGTTCTTCAAATCATTTTTTTCTATGCTCGAGTTGGATGATGTGGGATTTCTTAAGGATCTCCTTACAACAAATCTTGTCCCATCGACACCTACACCTTATCTGGGATCAATATTAGAGATATCTTATAGTACCTTGGGGCTTGCATCCATAAATGGAAGGATCCCTCACTGGTGATAGTGGGAATCCATTAATGTCCCATGATTGTCATATTTTCAGGTGACTCGACTTGAACACATTCATTTGTACATGTCAAAACATATTATGGTACCTTGATGCTCATTTTCATTAATGGTGAGTTGTCTTGATTTGGTTAATGATATCAACTAATGATCATTAATCCAACAAATTCTTCCCATGTTCAACTTCGACACATTTATTCACATGGTTAGAATTGCACCACATGTTTGGATACGATTGAATACTTTATGGTTTTGTATCACTAACAACAATTTAGAGCTTCGATATTTTTCAAATAAAAAAGGTTTAGTTCCAGTAGATCAGTTTGAGCAATAAGAAGGTACAAAGGTTCTAGTTTCAGATCTTATATTCTATTTCTCCAACTAAGAGAAAAGGAAATGTGATGTAGATATGTTTGTTTTAGATCATATCCATGATCCACCAGTAGTAGCTAGAAGATTCCTCCATTATCGCAAGATTTCTCAGATGCATAACCCATGGAATTGTCAGGTAGGTGTAGGTATGTTGTATTCTAATCTATAATCAACAATTATTTGAATTCTAAAAGAGATGTATTTGGAAAATTCCATATTCCTACATGATATTTTCTTGTATGCATATTCCCTTCCTTGTGTGTCAAATCCTTTCAAGGACGGAAAACATTTTTAGTTGGGGGGCAGGAGACATTCATATATTATGATCCTACACTCTTATTCCATATTTGACCCCATATCGCATACTTTGTACCCTCATATGATGGTGATCAACATGTTTCTCCCATATGATTGTTGTTGTTCTGGTAAATATCTGCAATGATTTCATGTAACCCCTCATTGGTTTGCATATGAGCACAACTCTAAATTAAAATATGGTGGTTGGAGGATGATTTAGATACTGTGGGGATGCTTCAACAAATTTCAGATAGGTCAATCATTGATGTCATCATTGATGTCATCATTTCATGTAACCATAGTACAGATCATGTAACCATAGTGCGGATCATGTAACCACAATATAGATCATGTAACTACATTCACTGGTTTGCATACTTGCACTTCCCCAAATTCAAAACTACCTCTTGGAGGTTTTCTACACATCTAGTACATGGTTTGGAACATATGATCCCAATAAATGCAAACCGATTTCTCTAAGGAATACGTTCAAACAAAAAGTCAAACTTGACAATTTTAGAACAGTCAAATCTGCTCCAGAGGCACTTTTTTCACATTGTTTGCAGGAAGCTAAGGCTGAACTAAGAAATTATAAGACATGGGTTTTATGTAGAACATAAAAAATTGAGTACTAGGTTGGGGAAATTTATAGAAAATGCACATGGATGGTTTTGTAAGCATGTTTTTTAGGCAATTTTTTTTGTTTTTTAACTGTTGTGTGAAGAAAAAATAGAATTCAATATTTTTGCACAGTAGTATATTTTTCTCGTCAAAATGGAAACGTGAAATTTTATTGAGATGAAGAATGATAAAAATACAACATCTCAAACTTGAAGAACTAAATTTGTCTTTAAAACGAGCTTGGGGCATGTATTTTTGTGTTTTTTGGGCAACTTGGGTAGTTCCAAATTTTGTGAAGGACAACTGATAAAATTGCACAAATTCAGTTGAGGTATGGCAAGATAAAAGTAATCATCCATGAATATTGTTGGAACTCGGGTAAAGGTTTACTGGTTGGAATTACATCTAACAGTCACCATTATTATTGAGAATGTTATTGTTGATTTTTGAAATGATTTTACATATGCTTTAAACAAAGTATTACACGTGTTAAATAAAAATATGTACCTCTCCATAAAATATATTATTAGATGTCATATGCAGGACTACATGAAAACATACACATACACTACCCCCAACCCATGACATATAGTAGGAAGGAATTTTCATACATACCGATGCATTTCTTTGCCATTTTTTTTATCAATGCAAAGGTCTGGGAGTGGGTTCTTTGCGACATTGTTGAACAACCATCCTACAAACATTAGACAAAGTGTATGGTATGGAATGGTTTATTAGTGCTTCCAAGAATGACTGATCAACTATAATAGGCCTCAAAGTGGATGTTTAATCAGCGTGTTGTCAAAAGGGGTGTGTCTATCATCTTATTATTTGGATAGAATCTCTTGCAATGATTGATATTTGTTTGGCTAATGCTTCTTATCATGAAGAAAATGTATTAAATGGCACACAAAAGTCACATGTACACTCAAATAAAGAGGTAGAGTTTCTATCAACATCAATGCAATTGTGACTAAAGGTGTTGGTCTGATAATGCTTGTTATTGAGAATAAAAAGATGCAGAGATATAGGTGGTTACTGTTTGCTAACATGTTAGAATGAAAGTATTTGTCATGTTTTATTTTTATAAAAGAGAGTGGATGGAAAGTGACAACATCTCATAGAGAAAGACGTTGGGAAATGAAGAAAAGGGTTAAGGCTTCAAATCATAGGGATTAGAGATGACTTGTTAAATGATTGAAACAATATTTTCCATCATTTTGTTTTTATTACATGGAAGTAAAATATTTGTGCATAACTAAAAAATTGTATTCTTGGTACTTCTAATTTTTTGTGGGTAAGAATATCATAGTGGAATAAGTATGCCTTCCAAAAATATATAGAACCCAGATGAATGTTTAAGAAATATTGGTTTTTTTTTATCAGTCCAATTGTGATGATTCTGACAACAGTAAAGAGCCTTTTGTTTTGATCATGTACGACATCATTTTATAGCATTTGTTGACAAATTGAGTGGGAAAAATGATATCATTTATTTATCCATACACCCACAACTGTGGCCACAAATACATGATGCAGTTCCAACATTTTTTAAACATCATTGTGGTCTAGTTAAAGGGAAGTTTTGTGTCATTCTTGAGATTGTGATTGATGCATACTTATTTGGAAGAAATATAATTATCCCTTCACCTCCACACAAAAATTCTAAATGGAATCCATTATCAATATGAATGCACTCATATGGTTTATTTTTTGAGTGCTAATATTTTTTCTAAAGGGGGGAGATTCTTTGTTGCCCCATAAGAACCAACACTCACAAAATTGTGTTCATCACACAAGAACCAACCACAAGAAGCTCAATTGAAACTCAAGCTCAAAGGTAAGTGTTCCCACACAAGAACCAACACTTGCAAAAATTGAGCATGTCACACAAGAAACAACCAATAGTAGCTCAACTTCCACTTAGATACTTTTCAGAGGAAGACATAGTCACACAATCAGTTGCATGGAGATGCAGGTTTACATGAAGAAATGTAACATCTTTAGTTGGGGGGAGATGTTGAGTCACCAAATTGTCATCTTTTTTACCATTATTTCAAATCATTTTCCTTGACTTTTAATCATTTTCCGCTTCTTGTAACCTTATATTAAGTCCATTTCATGCTTTATGTGGGTTTAAGTTCAAGATGTTTTCCAATACATTTATTTTAGTATTTTGAGTGAATTTATGATTAAATGTTAGAAAAAACATGTTGTCACTTAAACTTGAAAGTTGGGTTAGTTTGGTGGTGTTTGCAGGTATATTTGGAGTTTCCAATAATGCTTATTTTCACCACCTAACCTTAAATTCGAATTTCATCCTCAACCTTTGAAGATTTGAGGAAGATTTAGGATAATCACTCAAAGCATATTTGATGGACAAGAATCATGGAAGTTTTGATAAGGTTTCTTATTAAATATCTTAGATATTTGTGAGAGGATTTGTAGAGATAATTATCTTCTAATTATTCGCAAACTAGTTGTAACCACATGAGAGAATTGTGGATCTGAAATAATTAGTTCTTATCTTATTCTCAAAGAGAATTATTTATTAAAAAAAGTGCCTCCTCCATTCCAAAGGGAGGACTTTTGGAGCATATGTCCAACTTATGATGATGGAGTGAATAAAACATTTTGAGAATTTCTTCCATATGGATTGTAAGTTTATATTTTCATTGTGTTTTATGATTTTCTATAGTTTATGATGTTGTATATTGGTTCATTACCTTGTTATTGGGAGAATTGAGCTCACTCCAAATGGATCATAGTGGTGGTTTATTTCATCTTATGAAAGTGTGTTTATTTTTTGCAAGTTTGTTTTCTCGTTTTATCAAAGCATGGTTTCATATATAGTGTTTGTGTTGTTTGGTTTCGATATATAATAGTTATATCTTGGAGATTTATTAATGTTAATTCCCTATAGATTTTAAAGTATTATTTGCAGGGTGTGTGGATCAATCCCTCTTCTTTCCTCTGTCTATCTCTTAGTTTCATGATTGAGTTGTTTTGAGTGGAGGTAAATCTCATTGGGGGTTGAATGAGTGTTGAACGATAACATTGAGTTTGATTGTATTATGACAACGATGCATACCTCACAGTGAAAGAAACATAACATGTGCCCTTGAAAAATTTGCATTGCTACCCAGTGAAGATCATCTCCTTTTAGTTTTTCAATTGACAATGTGTGAATAGGTTAGTCTTTCAGAAATCTTTTATATTCTCTATTTGATTTTTCAATTACAAGAATAGTGTCACTTGAAGGTGGGTGTTGGTTATAGTTAACTCCTGCTACCCTCCTTGGGCTGACCCAGGTTCAGGTCCACTTGGTTTACAACAAAACCATCTTAAAACTATCGGACCTTCTGGAAAACCAGAGGACAACACAAGACACAAGGTACACTACGTAATCTCACCCGAGATAGTTCTTATGGGTGGCTACAAAGCTCAGGTGCTTGTATCCAGGGAAATGAGTGGGGATATGCGACTACACTCTGTAGTCTTCATTTATTTAATCTAACATTCAACTTATCTTGATTAATCTATCATTATTACGACTGCATGTAAATTATCAGACCTAGATAGTCATTCACACATTTGTTTAACATCTAATCATTAACAGAAAAAGAGATACATAAAATTCAATCACATAACACATGATCTACCATGGTTCACCCCTCCTAGGATACGTCCACAAAGATTTGGCTGCTCTGCTCTTTTATTATTATGGTTCCAAAACTATAGTGCCTTGCGCATTACAACTCTTCATCAGAACAGATCGAGATCTAAAATGAGGCAGAATAGATCACACCAGGATCCTCAGCATGTGATCTAGCCCTAAATGTCTCCCTTATTCCCTCTCCTCAGTTTAACATCTTAAAAAAATGGGATCAAATGTTACAGACATACCACCTTCGACCAACATGGTACAATAACTAAAGAAAATGAATAACCATCACCGAACCTCTAAACCTCGACCTAGAACTCCTAGGTACCTATTTATACATGTTCTTAGCTTACCAACCATCATATTCTCTTACCAAAACACTAACACTACCATGGCTAGGTATTCTTGCATGCGTGCCTCACATGCCTTCCTCTTCTGCATGTGCGTTTGTTTTGCACGTGTTGTTTTTCCTGCATGTGTGTCTGCCTTACACGTGATTATTCTTCTACATGCACATCCACCTCCCACGTCGTGCTTTTCCCTCAAAAATGGCCTACACCCAACAGACCCCCAACATTGACATCGTGACTCATTCCAAGTCACTTCCTAACTCCAGTGTCTACCACTGCTTATGCTAGTGCTTCGTAAATATCTACTACCCTTTGGCACTACTCCTGAGACTGGTTTCTCTTTTATGACATGGCTTCAACCACCTGCGCAGTGACTGGAAATTGTAAGATATCACCCCCCTCCAAGCCTATCTGTTTGAGGCATGATTTTGTTGCATCGATTTCCACAACCAATTGTTCTGCCTTTTCCTGTAGGGGCTCCATCTGAGTCTATCATGTGATCTTCTGTGCCTGCATTGCTCTCTCTTCTACCTGAAGGTTCTTCATTTTTATAGTCGTCTTGATCTTATATGGTAGTGACATTGTCCTTTTTCGCTGCTTGACATGTGCCATTGATGCATGCAATTTGTCCTCCTTTCCTTGCAGATCTTGTAGGCTCCCATCCTCTAGTAGTTGGGTCCATAGTTGGCTGCTCTTTTGTAGTATTTCTACCACTCTATGTATGTTATGCACGATGTTTTCTACAATTTTTTCCACGTCTCACTCTCTTAGCACTCGGACTGCTGGGGGAGTCATAGGTACTGTGCGCTCCACTAGTTCCTTGATCTTCTCTTTATATTGGTGTAGAGTCTATGCTATCTTTGTTATCTTCTCCTCCAAATATGCTTCCTTTGGTGTTGTGTCCTCTGAGATGGCTTGAAAGACTACATTTATTTGGGTCTCCATACCGTCCACTTTTTGTTGCGCTATCTCTTTCTTCTACCCTTCCTGGATGATGGCTTCCTTTAGTACCATTTTTTCTTCCTGCGCTATTTGTAGATTCGTCGCGTCAGACCTTGCTCTCGATTGAATCTCCTGCGTGATGCTAAAATGTAACTTATATAGCGCCTTTGTTGGTATATTAGGAAGCTCTACGTCCAACGTTTCGACATCCTTCACGAGCTTCTACGTTGTTTCCTCATCGATGAATAACATATTTGGTGTTATGATAAATTTAGCACTCCCATGCCCTGTGATTTGTACTGTCTCTCTGACATGTGTTCCTTCTCTTAATGGCATCGATTTATCCTTTTGTTGTTGTTTTACCTTGATCCTCAATTGTTCTAGCATAGGTTTTACCTCCTGTACTTGTTCCAAAATTTAATCTTGATGGTTTTCCACATTTTCCCATACTTCTGACAGTCAATCTTCTACTTTCATGGCTATTAGCTCTGCATCATCTGTTGTCAATGATGCTTCTATTTGTTTCCTGTGGGCCTTTGATTTCTTTCTGGTGTCACTTGCTTGCTCCCTTTTTCTCTTCCTTTGGGTCTTTGGCTATTCAGATGCTTATGGCATCCGTGTATCCATGCTAGTATTCTGCTCAACTTCTTCATCCATGGCTACATATTGTGCCTCCATTTTCATTTCCTCTTCACTCACCTATCTTATTGGTCCTCCCGGTGCCTTCTCTGTAGCCTGTGGACCCTATGTAGGACCCCACTGTGACTTATTTTGTGTTCTAGTTTTATTTCGAATTGAGTATTTTTCCCCCATTGTACCTATTGTTATTTTATTTTGTTGGCTAGCGCCCTTCCTTCTTATGTATTGTGTGGGCACTGTGGTACCCTGTGTTTGGACTTGTACTATTGGTGTTTCTCTTGGAATATCTAGCACTTTCCACTCCTCATGCCACTCTTATAACTCCATGTGGATGTACTACATCGTCATACAATACTTCAGCTGCAACCACTCCTTGGTTGGATCCTTCTTTTCCTGTAGCCACATGATGTGATGTGATGCATGGAAATTCGATATATGTCCATACTCCTAGACAGTGTCTGGTGAGAACTTCCATGTATCCGCCAAGCTATTATGAATCTTTGTTAAGTACTGAGCGGACATGTCATTGTTGACTTTCTTTACCTTGGGGTCTGATGTTCTTCGCAGAGACGTATAGTGAACTGCGCCACATTTTCTTGTCCTTGGGAGGAACACCATGTATGTAGGTTCGTTCCACCCTATAACTGCAATGAGGATGAGTAACCACGAGTAGTGGAACTCGGATCCCTAGTCTTGAGAATCCTTACAATATTTAAGGAATGATTTGAGTAGATATGAGGCCCATCTCATCAAGCTCCCCGTTGTGCAATGTGTCACAGTGACTACTACTCCTGCAGGCACTTGTGCATTAATTTAAAACCGATCAATCTGGTTGCAAATATTGTCACAGGATCATTGATTTCATTGATCCTGATACCTCTATTCCCCCTCTCTATGCCATACTTTGCCTTGATCTCATCTGAGATGGATTTCTCTTTAGTCTTGTCTTCTAGGTATTTCTTTGGCTTCTCCACATCTGTGGGTAGCCCTGTAATCTCTACGATGAGGTCAACATTGATCAGTACTAGCCTATCCATCCATAATATGCCTCAGTTCACCCTCGATAACAACTTTTTAACACATTTGTTTATGTGTTTCCCACACCTGAAGTGCGGTATGTCTAATAGGTTCATGACGTCGTTGTTGTACAGTCCCAGGATCCACTGTGCAAGCTCCAACAGTGGCACACCTAACAAGCCCTCCCCCCTGCTCTCTAAGTAGCTCTCTGCTACCAAGTCTGGGAACTTTGTGGCATCTGGGACATCATGGTCGGAGTATTTAAGGACATCAACTACTCCTGCCATGTTATCCCCGATCTTCACTTCATTAGGAACTTTTTGCATTACTATACTTCGTTATGCATATGTGCGTTGCACGCCCTGCGTACTTCTTTATGCTCTCAACTTATTTTTCCCTTGTGGGGATGATTCTACACCATCTTCCTTAGTTTCTTGCTCTGGTTCCAGCTCTAGGCCCTACTACATGGAATCCATGGTTGATTTTTCCTCCTGCGACCCTTTTCCCCTGGACACGTCAGATTTCGTCTGTTCGATGTCCTCTACCAGCTGCTTGGGCTCCTGTGTAGGTTTTTGCTCCTCCTCCACATGTAATGTGGTTTCCTTGTACTCCGGTGTGTGTATTTCGTCCACATCCACCACTTTATTCATCTCAATGGTTGTACCTTGTGGTACCCATGTGCTACTCTATGTGCTTCGCATGGTTCTTCTTGGTGCTCCAACCTTCGGTGGTGACATGGTGGTTAAATCCAAACTACAAGCTCTCAACTCAATAGATGGTAGTGCAAATTCAAACTATATCTCTCTTCCTCTCGGATATGCATTCTCCTCCTTAGAAAACAACACAATGGGTCGATTTCTCCCCTTTCTCTGACTTTATAGTAGGACGGAGAAGTGACAGCTGTGTCGCACTATTAACTGTCACTTTTTCACTTTTTCATTGTGTTTCCTACACACTATACCTTTTTACCCATTAATTGCTCTTTTGTGCATTGCGTTTTCGAACCTTGGTTTTCTTGTAGTGCCCTATTTCATTTTCCCATTTCTATTATGTCTAGGCCCTCCATATGTGTTGAATTGTTTTTATTTTTATCCTTTTTACTTTTTATGGATTTTCTTCTCTTTTTTCTTTTTTCTTTTTTACATATCTCTTTACTATGCAGTACTTTCTAAGTACCATGAGGTCAAATATCCCTATACAGCTTCAGTCGACTCCCATTGATCATTTCTATGAGTTATGTACCTCCTAAATCTTTCAACTGTAAAACTCCCCCATCTGTGACAATCTTCACTTCATATGGTCCCAACCAATGCATTCTAAATTTTCCTAGGTGCTGAAGAAATTTACTGTCATACACCAAGACTAGGTCTCCTTCCTTCAAATTCTTCATTTTAATATGTCTATCATGCCAAGATTGTTTCCTTGCTTTTTGTACTTCTTGGTGAAATCCTTCTATACACCTATGTTCTTCCATCACCATCAAATGATTTGGCCTTTCTTGTACTACACCTCATTCTGTCATGTTAGTGATTGTTGCTACATGTAGACTAGGTACCAAAACTTCTAATGGCACTGTTGCTTCTTATCCATACACCAACTTGAATGGTGTCTTCCCTGTCAAATTTTTTCATGTAGTCTTGTATGCCCATAATATTGTTGGTATCTTCAAGTCCCACTCGTCCTTGTTGACATTGCATATCTTTGTCAGTGCATTCTCTAGGATCTTATTAAAGGCTTCCACTGTTCCATTTTCTTGAGGGTGATATGGTGTACTCTTTTGATGATAGATTTAAAACTCTTCATTCATAGCCTTCATAGCACTATTTTTGAAGTGAGTGCCTTGGTCACTCACCAAAATCCTTGGGAATCCAAATCTAGTGATCACTTTCTCAAACAGGAAGTGTGTTGTTGTCTCTGCGTTGCAATCTTTTATTGGTGCTGCTTCTAACCATCTTGTTAAGTACTCTGTCGCTATAATGATATACCTTGCTCCTGACCTCTTTGTTGGTGGATTAATTGGTCCCACAAAATCTATTGCCCATTTGTTGAATACTTGCAAGGTTACTTGTGGTCTCAGGGACATCTCATCCCGTTTATTATGTTTTCCAACCCTCTGGCATACATCACATCTCTGGAAGTAGTCTTTTGCATCTCCATGAATGGTAGGCCACCATAGTCATGCACACAATACCTTTTGCACGGTATATTTTCTTGTGTAATTTCCTCCAGCTATTCCCCCATGGGCCTCTGCTAATATCCTAGGCCTTTCATGTTCTAGTACACATCTTCCCAAGATGTTGTTTTCACCCATCTATAAGTGTCCTGCAATTAATTGATAGTCTGTAGCTCTGAATACTTGATTTTTATTCTGAGCAGCGTTGAATTATTGAGGTGTGGTCCCTGTACTCAAGTATTGAATGATGTCAGAAAAATATTTATTAGATACTTGGACTAAAAATAATTGTGCATCAGGGAAGTTGTCTTCTAAATTCGTAGGTTCCTCTTCATTGGTTATACTTGATTGGTGATCAGGTCATGCATTCAACTTCCCTAGTTTGACTATCACTTCAAAGTCAAATTCCTGAAACAATA
>ML782844.1:255979-308454 GCA_009831015.1 Picea engelmannii
TTATTGACTAGGTATTTGAGGGAAGAATGATCTGTGAACATTTTAAATTGTTTCCCAAGTAGATAGTGTCTGAAATTATGCAGTGCATATACCATTTCTAAGCCTTCTCTTTCTGTAGTATTGTAGTTCTTCTCTGACTCTGACAATTTTCTACTTGCAAATGCTATCAGATGGTCTAACCCTCCTACTCCTGGCTACACCAGAATAGCTCCAAGTTTTATGGCTTATGCATCTACATGTACATGAAATGTATTTTCCCAATCTAGGAATACTAGTATCTGTGTTGTTACCATTTTTTCTTTTAGATTGTCCAATCCTCGCTAATAGTCCTCATTCCACTAAAATTTACTATCTTTCCTCAACAATTTCTCCAACGATGCAGTGATCTGTGCATACCCTTTTATGAATTTCATGTAGTAGCCTGTGTGTCCCAATGTTTCTCTCAACTGACGTACTGATTTTGGTGGTGGTAAATTGACTATCACTGCAATCTTGTCAGGATATACTAGCAAGCCTTGTTTGCACACTATATGGCCCAATAGTATCCCAAAAGGTGTCCCGAAGATGCACTTCTTGATATTTAATGATACCTGAAACTGCCCACATCTTTCCAACATTAGCCTTAATACCTCTACATGATCTTTCAATAGATTGTAGACTGTCCAATCATCCAAATATACTTTTAAAACCTAATGGATGAATTCTTTGAATGCATCTATGACTACTCTTGAGAATATTGTCGGTGCATTATTAAGTCCAAAAGGCATGAATTTTTACTGGTAGTATCCCCATTCTGTGGAAAAAGTGGTTTTTTACCTATCTTTTGGGGCTATCTTGATTTGATGGTAGCCTGAGAATCCATCTGCAAATGTGTATGCTTCCTAGCCTCCTACATTATCTAATACCTCATTTGTGAAATGGGTAGGAAAAGGGTCACGTAGGAAAGCGTCATTCAATTTCCTGAGATCTACACAGATCCTTATCCCTCCGTGATTCGTTTCCTAAACTACCATAGGGATTACCCATTCATATTCCTCCACTGGTTCTATGATTCCAGCCTCCAACATTCTGTCAATTTATGCTTTTACTTTTTTTATATATATTGGGTTCAGTCGATATGGGCATTGTCTTACTGATCTAGCTTTAGGTTTGAGAGGTATCTTCATCTCTCTTAGCTCTCCTGCTATGTCTTTCATCTTTGTAAAAAAAATTGGGAACAAGTGACTGTACTCGCATATAAACTCTGTTATTCTTTCCACTATTTGTTCATCCTAGTAATCCTCGATACTGGCCATTTTGGAATTATCATTTGTCCCAATATTTACTTTCTTCACCTTTATTGGCATAGTAAATACTTCCGAATCGAGAGATGGACCTTCCACCTCCCTTTATCCTTCACTTTATGTAATTTGAATGTTGCGGGGGTCATCTTCATCTGGTGCTTCTTCCTACACATGGTAGCATGACAATAGTTATTTCACTCTCTGTATGTTCTATGGTTAATACTCTATTATAAGTTCAACCTATGGTTCTTGAATGAATATTAACCCTCTGATATGTTTCAGTGTTGAATCCATTTTGGGTTTCTCATGTTCAAATGAGAAAGTGACTATAAAATTCTATTGTAATATTGTCCATTCTGCAGTGCCTCTACGCAATTCCTGGTCTACATATGAGTTTGTTGGAATTCCTTTCAATGTTTGAATAAAGTGGTGATACCATTCTTCTCGTGGTGTCATTCTCCATAGTTTTCTGCACTTCTCCAAGAGTTATACTGGTATCCTCTATCCATCATATTTTTGTAGTTGGTTGCTTCCTTGTTGTACACCAAATCTGATGTGCAGCAATCACTTACATTGGTACCAGTCCTTGATTGTCTCTTTGTGTGCACCCGACCATCTTGCATGTGTTTCCTTGAGTTCTATATACAGAGCTAAGAGCCTCTAATTTTATAAAACTTCATCTTCATATCTTGTTAGGAATTATTCTAAGTCATTCACCCCATGAAAGTTGGGAGGTTCTCTTATTTCTGTACCTACCCATCTTACTGTGTGGTTTATTCTTGTGCACCTTCTTGTGGATACTTCATGTAATCTCTATTGCCAATTCTCCAACCCTGTATCTGAATCTGACACACATGATTTGACACTTCTCCAAATGAGTACCCCATCTACAGTTGGATTCACATAATCTTCTTCTCATGCAATGGTTCTATAGAACTAGGTAATCTCCTCCAGGTCTAAACAACTCGGTTCTACAAACCTTTCTCCTTCTAATGGACGTAATGGCGCGATGACTTTGTTCTCTCCTTAATCGAATTTAATCTTCCTCGTATTTAGATTGATTATGGCCTAATTATCAAATGCCCCATACAATCCAAGCAATGCCAGATAAGGTGTTGTGACATCCACTATTTCTATCACTTTGAAATCAGATTTAGTGTGCACTCCATCCAGATCTACTGTCACACCTTTTAGCCTCCCAATTGTCAGAACCCTGTGTTGATTTGCTAGTTTCAATTGAACCGGTGAATATCCTAATCTGGGCTCTCCCATACATTGCCATGTCTTCTTGGGTAGTACATTCACTTCAGAGCCTAAATCCAATATAATATCCCCCATGTTGAAATCTCCAATGTTAGCATTCAGTCTGAGCTCTCTACTTGTCCTCCTCGTATGCAGATGATTAATTGTTTTTTGTTCTAGCTTTCCCTCTGCATCTTTGCTACATCTTTATAACATATTTTGTAACACTTTACCAGATGATGGATCATTTAGTAGTTTAACACAAGATTGAAGAAAATCATTTATGGTACTTACTTGTCCTAGTGGTTGTGCTTCATTAGTATGATCTAGCGATGAAGGCATCTCATATGTTGGTACATCCTGATTATGTTGTGAATTTGGTGTAGATGCAAAGTCTAGCTTCAAGAATTCTTGTCTAGCTTTCTTAAATATCCACTTTTCGTTCTGCATGTCAGAATGATTTTTTGGTTCAATATCTTTCTTCACCCATTGGTGTTGTGTTGGATCTTATCTTACTGGATCATCTCCTATCTTAGCTCCTCCACATGTAACTATGTTGATATTTTTTTCATCATCCCTCGCTTTTGTAGAAATCCATTGAACATTTTGATTGTTCCAATTTCTCTTTGCCTGGATATTCCCCAATAGTGTCATCCATTCTTTTGTGTCGTGGTCAGATGCACGATAATACATACATGTTGTAGGTGGAAGTGGACATTCTCTTTCATATTGTCCTGGTTGTTGTTATGGCATACCATCTGTCCTCTACCTCTTCCAAAACCTCCTCTACCTCGTCCTCCACCTCTGTATCTAGCTCGATCTCCTCGTTCTGCATTGTATTGTGGCACCTGGTTATACTTTGCAGGATTATACTATGGTTGCATGGTATTGTATTGCGGCTGAGCAATGTTATATTGTTGTGGTGCAATGTTATATGGGGATGGTAATTGGTTAAACTGTGGTGAAACTTTCCCTATCATCATCTCTACCTGCACCCTATAGGTGTCTGATGTTCTTTCCCTCATCAACTCCATCGTCCTGCAATATTTTTCATCATGGCCTACTGACTTTCAAAAGTATAAATATGAACTCTTAGGCATTGTCTAGTATTCTTGCATCATTGGAAAGAGATATGGATCATGCCCCTATGTCTTACAAATCTCATACCATAGTCCTCCTGTTGGAAAAGGGTTTGGTAGTCTTGTTACCATGTATTGCATGAATGTTGGGAATTCATTCTTGTGGTGTCCTTCTATCATACATGTGGTACACCAAACAACTTCTCTTTTGTCCTTACTCTTGTTTTGGTTTAATTGAAATGTTATATTCTTCTGGTCTTCCTTGAGCTCCTTTATTTCTATATATGTCTTCTGATATTGGTTCTCTTCTAGTTCAAGGCTTCCTGAAGAGCCTTTGTCTGGGTCTGAAACTTATGTTGTCTCAACGAGTATTTCAAGTGTGGTAGTATTGAGTTCACAAACATATGCCTATGATGCATATCTGTCATGACATACTTCAACTTTCCCTTCAATCGTTTCAATATTTGGTCTATATCCCAAACAAATTCTCTTGGTTTGTGTCTAATCTCTATCATCTCATTCATTTATTCATCCTCTAAGCTAGGATTTTGGAATTCATTTATCAACAACTTCTTGATATCCACAATCATTCTGGATGTTCCTGGTGGATTGTTTGTAGCTAAGTTCATGTACAAATCCAGTGCACGGTCTCTTAGTGTGATGCATAACTGTGCGAGTTTGGTATCCCCAGGGCCCATATGTGATCTACTTTGCTTCCCAAATCTTTTCACAGATGAAAAAGTGCTTCTCAGGGTCCTTCGATGCCTCTCCCTTGAATTCCAGTAACCTAATGATGGGATCATGTCTTGCCATCCTGAATGTTGAAATACTACCTCCGCGTGGTGTAGATCCTTGACTAATGCTTCCTAAACTGACTCCCCCAATTTTTTTGCCCTGTGTATATGTACTTCCTACTGCGTTTCTTCCACTAAAATTCAATTTTCTAAATGGTGGTGTTCTTTAAGGTGTATTAGTCGCACATGGGTTTATGGGTTCGACAGTGACACTGATATGGATAGGAGTTTGGCCTCTAATTTATTCTCTTGGTCCTCTTTTCTTCCTTTTGTATGTCGTGCGCAGGATTTCCTCAATCTTCTCCACAACCTGAAAATCCTCTACCTCTTCTTCATCAATTGCCAAGCCTTCCCTCATGGCTATGGCTCTCTTCTTATTGTTCATATTATATTGGTAGGGTACTCCACTGTGCATTCTTCCAGTTTTTTCCATGATATTCTTGATCTGGTCTTCCTCCATCATGATTGGATCCAATGTCTCCTCCTTCTTTCCTTTATCCATCTCTTCTTCCATTTCTCTGTCTCTTGTTAGTGCTTCCCCCTGTCCCCCATTCACACAGGGAATTTTAGTTGTCTGAGGCCATTGTCATTACAACTTTGTTATACAATAAAATATTAATGGAAGTTTAGAATGATCTAATATACCTACCTTGAGGTCCCTTCAATAAATCTTTCTCTGTTGCGTTGTAAGACTTCGTAGTGTCTACTGCAAATTATGTGATAAATCCTGCAACAATGTTGTCTAACCAGAAATCTACTATGCACATAAATTTATTGTCAACTTGTTGTAACTGTGCGATCTCCACATGATTCCACTCTAGCTGTCTGATCTGATTTGTAGGATGGTTGTGTTTCAACCTCAATATCCACTCCTGCAATACATGTGGGAAATAACAGAAAAATACTTCATGCAAGTTGCTAAATACATACTTGTCCAATATTTGTGCAGTGTTAACTTTCGGTTTCTTTTATCTTTCTTTGCAAATTAAAACTCCCTTATTTTCAACCATCTCTCGATCTCTGCCTCCGTTGGGTTCCATGGTATCAACATCCCCTTTTATACTCTCATTATTTTAACATTGTATCTCCATATCTAACATTATTTTCACGATTCTTCAACAGATCTCATTCACTCAATCCATTTTTGTTCCAACCAGCAAAAAAACCATTTGTTGGTTATAATTAACTTATGCTACCCTCCTTGGGTTGACCCAGGTTCACTTCCACTTGGTTTCCAAAAAAACCCTCTTAAAACTATCAGCCCTTCTGGCAAACCAGAAGGCAACACATCACACAGAGTGCACTGCGTAGTCTCACCTGAGATAGTTCTTATGGTTGGTTGCAATGCTTAGGTGCTTACAGCCATGGAAATGAGTAGGGATCTTCAATTACACTTTGTATTCTTCATTTATTTAATATAACATTCAACTTATCTTGATTAATCTTTCATTCTTACGCATGCATGTAAATTATCAGATCTAGCTAGTCATTCACACTTTTTTTAACATCTAATCATTAACAACAAAATATATATATATAATTCAATCACATAACACATGATCTATTGTGGTTCACCCCTCCTGGGCTACGTCCACAAATTTTTGGTTGATCTCCTCTTTTATTTTATGGCTCCAAAACTACAGTGCCTCGCACATTACAACACTCCATCATAACAGGTCAAGATCTACAATGAGGCGGACTAGATCACACCAGTCTCTTCGGCCTATGATCTAACCCTCAAGATCTCCCTTATTCCCTCTCCTCAGCTCAACATATTAAAAAAATGGGATCATATGTTACATACATACCATCTTCGACCAACATGATACAATAACTAAATAAAACCAATAACCAGCTCTGAACCTCTGAACCCTGACCTAGACCTCCTAGGTACCTATTTATACATGTTATCAGCTTACCATCCATTAAATTCTCTTACCAAAACCATAACCCTATCATGGCTAGGTAGTCTTGCATGTGTGCCTCGCATGCCTTCCTCTTTTGCATGCACATATGTTTTGCGCGTGTTGTTTTTCCTGCATGCATATCTGCCTTACATGTGTTGCTTCTTATACATGCACATATGCCTCCCACGTAATGATTTTCCCTCAAAACTGGCCTACGCCCAACAGTGGGAATGAGATTTTCTCTAAGAATTGCATACATGAACACTTAGGAAGTGTTGAGTGAAATATTGTAGCATGTGCTAGTGGAGAACTTTCTTGTTTTGTTTCCTAATGAACAAGTTTTTTGTGGTTTTCTAGGAATTTGGTTTCATTTCCTTAAGTTAAGAGTGTTATTTTTCATAGATTATTTATCCATTCTTGTCCTAGTCCTTGCACATACAATGTTGGCATCTCTAAGCTTACACCCCTAGATTGATGCTTTAATTCTCACTCATTATGTTAATTAATTACCTCGACACTTACCTCAAAGGACAACATCAACAATAGCTTGTAAAGTATGAGAAAAATATTTCTACAGAAGTCATCTATTTTCTTGAAGAATTTAACTTGATATATTGCCTATTGGTATTTGGTTGATTACTTGGGAAATGTTTTACTTTATTTTGTGCATATACATATGGAGATTGGAAAAATTAACCTTGTTGTTTCTTACAGGTGGAGAGCAATTTTAAGTATGCAAGGAGGCCTAAACTCCCTCTTTCTCATGGTTTATAAATCCAATTCAAATATGTAAGGAGGATGAAATCCCATATTTTTATTGTTTCTTCTATTTTTCCACATGGCTATGATAAATTAATATACAATTAAGTTTTTAACAACTTTAAAAGAACTAAGTAATCTCTCTTCTCCTTCTCTCTTCCCCTAAGGAAAAAAAAATCACCAGATAAACCATTATTCCTTGACAATTTATCTTATTTTGTACATTGTGCAGAGAAATGAAAACAACCACTTCAATTAGTTGATTTTGTACATTTAAATTTTATAGTTAAGTAGCAACCAAAGTAAAGGACTAAAAAAATCAATTTTCTACTTTTTCTTTTTACTTAGATTGGATTATGTTCTTAGTTATCTCACTTTGATTTATAAAACACTTTAAATAAATATAAAATACATATTCTATAATTGTTAGGAAATTATACTTCCATGTTACACCAAATAGAAGAGAGGAAGACATATTTAAGATAGAAAATAAATGACAAAGAAAAAACACAGTACATATACATTTTACCACTACTACATATGGGTGGAAAAACCGATGTTGTACTCCAATAGTACCAACAAAATTGGTCATACTTTTGTAAATGTGTTGAACCTGCACATAATAGATCTAGCTAGAAAATACTACACACATTTGCAGAGAGAAATTGAGAAACAAGAAGCAAGAGAGAAAGAATGGAAGAATTATCATTAATTGTATTCCACACTCAAAGAGTGAATAATTTACAATAGATATAGGATACATGAGTAAATAATTCACCATATCGGTGGTCTATAGTGATATGGACACATGCCAACAGATACGGGAGTAAACTGCCACCTAGTCTAGTCTCTCAGGAAGTTATGAGAGTGAACTGCCACCTAATCTAAGTTAACTAGTCTATCAATGTTCAGTTGATTGACTGAAACAGAGTGAAGTTGAGGAGGAGATTAGGGAATCATGAATAATTATCTAGTCTGGTGATGATCCCAAGGACAATGCACATTAGCTGGTGATGATCCCAATGTTGCATGGTGATAATCCCAATGTAGCATCTAAACTCCACTCAACTGATCAAACTAAAGTGAAAACTGAAGAGAATATCCTCCCTAGAGGAATATTCTCCCTAAAATATGGGAGACTAAATAATGACTAATAAACAAGGAAAAACCTTAGGAAAATAAATCCTAGGTGTGTGTGAAGTAACTCCAACAAATTTATTGTCAAATATCTGACAGTTGACCAGGTCAATAATCTATGTACCGACATTTGATGAAGTCAATATTTTTGTCTGTTAAACGTCTTTCTGGTAAAAAACTATCAAAATTATGACGAAAAAGTGATATACAATTAAAATTTTCAAAATATTAGAGGCATTCGACATTGTTGTTATACTAGCAACGATTTGCAGAGTTTCTAAGGGATGTTTTTAGGTCATAATACATTTTTTTTAAAATTTTGTTAATTGCATTACAAATAGTTAAACTACTAAGGTTGTTTTTTTAATATAAGCATCACTAAGAGTTTGATTAGGAAAAATGTCACATAACATTTCTCCAGGAGGACGAGGAGATGTGAGATCTGCATTGAAGTCTTTGGCTGATCGAAAATGTTATTTTCCTTGTAAAATATGTAGGGGCTATAATCAAACGAGAGTTTTAATAAAAACAGCTAAAAGAAATTGTAGGGAGTATGGACACCTGGAAGGAGGGCATGAATATTGTCCTTTCATAAGTTATTCATTATATCTATTTATATTGCAGATTATTTTTGTAAATGTTTATATGTTAAATCTAGAAGAAAAATAATGTATTATTTTTTCTTTATGGATATATTCTACGTACACAACAAATTGAGAGTAAGTTAAGAAGAAAAGAAGTAGACATAAGATGTATATTTTAATTATGGTTTAGGGTATGGTTTAATGGTTAAGGGGTTTAAGGTTTAGGAATACAAGGTGTAAGGGATTAACAGTTAATATTTTAGCACTTTAAGGGTTAATAAGGCTAGATTATGGATCAATGGTTAAGGGGTTAGGGTTTAAGATAGGTTTAGAGGGTTTAGGTCTTAGGGGATTTAGAGGTTTATGGGGTTTTAGGGAGTAAGGTTTAGAGGTTTAGGGTTAGGGATTAAGGGGTTAGGTCTGGTTAGGGGTTAATATTTTAGGGTCTTAGGGGGTAAGGGGTTATTGGTTAAGGATTTATGGGTTAGGGGTTAAGGGTTTAATGTCTTAGGAGGAATGTGCTTAAGGTGTTAAGGATTAGGGGGTCGAGATAGGTTTTGGGGGGTTAGGGGCTAGGGATTAAATGTTTAGGGGTTAATGGTTTAGAGGTTAGGGGTGGGTTAAAGGTTAGGGATCAGAGGGATATATAATCTCTCAACCCCTTATAAATTGTGGTCTCCAAGTTGTGGGAAAGTTTCCATCAACTTAAAATCCGTGGTCACCAAGTGAAATCAAGGAAGAATATGAAATAATGATGAAGGAAAAATAAGAATAGGTTGTTTTTGTTGGTTGTGACTATATATCTCACAAAGTGTCTGTCTTTCTACATTTCAAGAAAAGTAACATTTTTCCTATATTTTTTCAACATATTCATAAACATCTTGATAAATTGCACAAGCTTCATCATTGATTTATTGTCTTTGTTTCTCTCTCACACCTAAGTTTATTTCTCCATATATAATACCAACTCCTAAGTACCCCTAACCCTTGGATGACCAATAACCTATTAACCCCTAAGCCCTTATCCCTTGACCCCTTATAAACCCATAAACCATTAAGTACCCCTATCCTTGAGCCCTAATTACCCCAGCTTAAACCCTAAACCCTTAACCCCTAACCCTTGTACCACTAATGAATTAACCCCTAATCCCTTATCTCTCAACCCCTTATAAATTAAACTGTGGTCTCCAAGTTGGGTCAGGGGAATTTTCCATCCACTTAAGTACACTTGTGTTCTCCAAGTGAAATCAAGAAATAATATGACATAATGATGAAGGTGAAATATTAATATATTTTTTTTCTCGTTGTGACAATATATCTCACAAAGTGTCTCTCTTTGAACATGTCAAGAAAAGTAACATTTTTCCTATATTTTTTCAACATATTCATAAACATCTTGAGAAATTGCACAAGCTTCATCATTGATTTTTTGTCTTTGTTTCTCGCTCTCATCGTATAAGTTGGTTGCTCCATATAGATAGAAATTCCTAAGTACCCCTGACCCTTGGATGACCAACAACATGTTAACCACTAAGATCTTATCCATTGACCCCTTATAAATCCCTAAACCATTAAGTACCCCTATCCCTGACCCCTAATTACCAAATATTAAACCCTAACCCCTAACCCTTGGACCATTAATGCATTAACCCCTAATCCCTCAGCTTTCAACCCCTTATAAATTAAATTGTGGTCTCCAAGTTGGGTCGGGGGAAGTTTCCATCCACTTAACACTTGTGGTCTCCAACTGAAATCAAGAAAGAATATGACATAATGATTAAGGCAAAATAAAAATATGTTGTTTTGCTCGTTGTGACTATATATATCAAAAAGTGTCTCTCTTTATACAACATGTCAAGAAAAGTAACAATTTTCCTATATTTTTCAACATATTCATAAACATCTTGATAAATTGCACAAGATTCATCATTGATTTTTTGTCTTTGTTTCTCGCTCTCATCTAAGTTGTATTTGTCTTTGTATTCCTATATTATATTTGAAAATCTTTGTATCATTTTAATATTTGGTATATACATTAATATTACTTGATTCTTTGTAATTATAAAGTAATGGTACCCTAGGAAACTTCCCATGGAGGAATACATGGTTGTACAAGCACATGTTTAGGAACATGGAGTGAATATTGAAGTTCAAGTTAATGATCCTATGGAAGAAGATGATGATGCTAATAACATAGTTGAAGAAGATGGGACAAATATATTGATCTAGGACACTTTCAATATTGTTGAAATGGATGATGAAGACAACCAACTTAATGGTGTCTTTTATATAAATGTACTTGAGAAATAAACAAAACTTGTTTATGAATTAGGTTCCAAAACAAGTCTTATCTCTGATACATTGTTGCTGGTTAAATTAAAGGTTATGAATGGTTTGTCAAACGCTTGTGTCACACAACTTCTATGTTGATACTGAGAGGGGGGTGAATTAGTATCAAGTACAATTTAAAACCTCTTTTCAACTTATACTTAAACCATTCAATTATATCCAATGAGAAATGAACAATAGTATAAGAGTTACACCAATACACCACAATACACCATGCACAATATATGAGAAATAATCAATAGTTATTGTTCAAGGGAAGTAATGACTTCCAAAGGTAGCTACAACTTCCAAATGTAAAGGGAGGGATAAACCTCCAAGAGGAAGATACAATCCTCCAATATCAAGAGAGAGTTGAAGTCTCCATCCTTTCCCCTTCCTTCCACCCAAGAATATATGAGAGATAATAAAACTTTACATTAAATCATCACCATCAACCAATCATAACATAGAACCTGATAATGCTTCTTGAGACTTCTTCAATTTCTTCAATTCTCCAATTCTTGGAGTACTCTAATCCTGTATATAATATTACTCAATGTATTCTCTGAAACTCCTCCAAGTTTCACTCCTTGAATCCTCCCCAAAAAGAAGTTATAGAGAGAATGATAGACCTTGTTCAATTCTGGTTTATTTAGGAGACTGAACTTGTACAGAATTCTCCGTGCTCAATATTTAACATCAGATTCTAAAACTGGCGCACAAGAATATAAAGTCAGTACTCTTTCCAATGAATTTTTTCCCACATCATTTTGATTCTCAATGAATAAGTTATGACTATTTTACCTGGAACACCTGTTTATTGACTAGCTTCAGGATTGGTCACAAACCCTATCTTCCACAGAGTGTATCTCCATAATTATAGTGAATAAAGAGATGAAATTTTTACCATAGGTACCTTGATATGTCATCTCAATACCATAACAATTTCACCATCTGAATCTTTCTAGAAAACAAGTTATAGAAAAAATGGTAAGATGACCTGAAAATAACATACCTTAGAACACATCACCAAAAGACTTCATCCTCCCTTGAAATCCGGCCTTCTTTACTTATGATTTCCTCTGAAATTTGACTTGTGTATCAAATGAATGTATATTGATATTTATTTATACCATTTTTGTCACTTCCTTTTAACATTAGGGCCAACCTAACAATTTCTTATTTTGTAATTCTTTTCTTTAATTATCTTCAGGGCCTACATGTACTTCCTTCTTCAATTCACTTTGTCATCTTCAAAAATTCATTTCTCCTCGACCATGAGGATACACGTGACATGCCACATACCACCGGAAAAAACATGATGTATACTATCCATCCATGGGTCTTGTATATACATGTGCATTTTCCTTCATGTCCAAATACCTTCATCAATCTTGCGGTCCAAAACCCATGATTAGGGTTGACATCAATGACAACAACCAAACTTCCAAAAATATCCCCCTTTGTCATTGATGGCAACACTCATGCTCCCCCTATCATAATGATCCCAACTTCTCTCTGCCTTTGAAATCAATGACAAATGGTAGGGCTTCTCCCCCTGAGTTTAATGGCAAAAGGTAACTCTCTTCTTTGGGGTTTCTCCCCCTGAACATATAGCACTTAATAACACTTAATTTTTATGGTCTCTTTCTTCCTTGGAAATTTTTCGTGGTTTTAGGACATATATGTCACTTAGTCTTCTTGTTTCAGTTGCAACCAATCTTGCTGAGTTATTTTCTCCAATTTTACATTTTTGGGAGTCAAACATAAGAGTGTATCCTTGATCACACATTTTACTAACACTGAGTAGATTATGCTTCAAGTCTTCTACCAATAGGACATTCTTTGCTTTTAGATTTTTCCTTCCAAGCTCTACTACACCTTCTCCAAGTATTTTGGTAGATGATTCATCTCCAAATGCAACATTTCCACCCTTTCTCTTCCAGCTGATGAATTTGTCTTGATCCCCGGTCATGTCTAAAGAACATCCACTCTCTATGTACCATTCATCTTCTTCTTTACATTCTTTAGCGGTCAATGATATTCGACAATCTTCATTTTTTGGAATCTCTTTCCTTCTCCATACTGTGGTTGGCATAGGGACATCTTCATTCATATATCTACAATCTCATGCTTTGTGACCAAGATAATTACATTTGTAGCATGCAATAATTTTGTCCATCAATGGGGAAAATGAATTATAACTTATGTTGACAAATCCACAATTATTTCCATATCTTCTATTTACACCATTCATGTTTCTTGCGTATGTGTTCCTTTCATTGATTCTACAATTAATTTCCTTATGTCCAAAATTTTTGCAAGTATAACAATGACCAATAAAGAAATTTTGATACCTTGGAGTAAGTGGGCTTCTTTGTGATGTAGTCCATTTGGGTTCATGATCTATTCTTCTGTAGTTTCCTTCATACTGATTGAAGATTTTTTTATTCCTGAAGGTAGGATGTCTTCTTGGATATTCATCTCCTTTGTAATCATTTCTTCTTTCTAGTATCCTGGTCCACTTCTCATCAATTGTCTCTGTAGCTCTTTCTTCAACCTTCTTGTTGGTATTTCCATCTTCTTTGTATGAAGTCTCACCCATGCATCCAAGATGTGTTAAGTCTTTTGGCACTTGAGAGTTTATTAAGCTCTTCCTCAATGAGACAACTTCTTTTTCAAGTTTCTCACAATATTCTTCTTTCTTCATCATTTGGACATTCCTTGCTTCTCCTATTCTTCTTTCTTCTTCGAGTAGAGTTTTCAAGGAAATGGTTTCTTGTCTTAGTTTCTCAAAGTCATCTAATTTTTTCTTCAAGCTTACAACTATCTTTTCACAACTACCCAATTCACTTCTTATTTTTCTTTGTGTGTCTTTGAGATTGCTATTTTCAATCTCAACATGCTTCAATTTTTTAAGATTCTCATCTTCTTGTTGAATAATTTTTTCTTCATGATTTTCTTCTTCTTCATTGGAATTTTCTTCTTCAGTGTCATTTCTTTCAATCCTTGGATGAGTGTTATCCGCAATTTTGGTCATTGTGATGATGTCATGATGATGTTATGATGATGGAAAATCAATCTCTTTACTAAGAACACTTTCCTCAGAAAAGTTACAGTTGTCTTCTTCCAGAACTCACACTTTTGAAGGATGTTCGCAGGCTACTTATATATTCACCTGCGAGAATGCCCGATTCTCGCAGGCTACATTAAGCTGGGGTGCGAACTTCTTGCACTATACTCATTTTTAGGGTGCGAACATGTTCTTAAAGGGGAAAAGGATAAAAATCTCGAACCTTCTAGAAGGGAATCTTCTAGAAGGGTGAGTTGGCTTTCGAGTGGTTATTCAAGTGTTGGCATTCCAGATATCTTGGGATCATTTCCTATCCAAGTAACTAATCTATCTTCTCCTATATATTGAGGATATTTCTCATGGAAAGGGTTAAGCAAACAAGCAGCAAGCTAACTAGAGATTGATTATAGAATTAGTGCAAGACTGTATGGAGGACTGATGCTACAGCAGCAAGAGACAATAGCAAGGTCATCACAAGTGGTTGATTTTCTTCATGCATGAGCAAGTGTGTGTGTGTCAGAGCTAGGAGCCATCGAAAGGAGACCTATGACATCAAGGCTCAGGTTGTAAGTTTCACTTTCAATTAATTCAATACAACAATATGTCCCTTTCCCATAAAGATGATGTCACTTTATTACATAACTCCTTGATCATATGTATAGAATAGTTATTGAATATATTAATCTGCCTTTACTTCGATTGGTTCGTTCTGTTGTGATCTGAACGGGACGAGAGCATTGGAGCAAAGCTTGGAACAACAGAGATCTAAGGAAAGCATTCATAAGGTATGTCCATGATCCTCATTTCTCGGTTCATTCAATAATCTAGACCTAGGGAAAGTGTATTATTCTATCATGTTTTGTTCTAGATCCAGGTGGATCTAGGGAGATCGGTTTGTGTCCACACTCACGGATTTATTGTATAACAATGAGGACATTCAAATTCAACATGACCTACTCCTTCACATTAAAGAAAAAGAACTGACCTCTATTTTCTTCTTTAAAATCTGAGATGTTGTAATTTGCTTCAACTTCTTCTTCTTCTTCTTCTTCTGCTTCTTCCCTTACGTAAAGGTCTTGTAGCTTGTCCCAAATATCTTCTGATGATGCACATGATACAACCTTGGATTTCATTGAAGCTGTCAATCTATCCAGGATGGTATCTATTGCCAATTTGTTGTTCCTTTTTTCTTCCTTCTAAGCTGCAGTCTTTGGCTTCTTCAAAGCATTGTATCCTGAAGCAACTGAGAACCAAACATATGCCCCAAGAGCTTTCAAGTAAGTTTCCATTATATTACTCCAGTATTGAAAATTGCTTCCATCAAATGGTGGAATACCATTTGAAATTTTGTCTTCCATTTCTTCTTAGGATCTTCCTTCCAGTGGTTAAATTGTACTGAAGGTAACTCGCTCTGATACCAATTGTTGATACTGAGAGGGGGGTGAATCAGTATCAAGTACAATTTAAAAGAATTTTTCAACTTATACTTAAACCATTCAATTATATCCAATGAGCAATGAACAATAGTATAAGAGTTACACCAATACACCACAATACACCATGCACAATATATGAGAAATAATCAATAGTTACTGTTTAAGGGAAGTAATGACTTCCAAAGGTAGCTACAAATTCCATTTGTAAAGAAAAGAATAAAACTCCAAGAGGAAGATACAATCCTCCAATATAAAGAGAGAGTTGAACTCTCCATCCTTGCCCCTTCCTTCCACCTAAGAATATATGAGAGATAATAAAACTTTACATTAAATCATCACCATCAACCAATCATCACATAGAACCTGATAATGCTTCCAGAGACTTCTTCAATTTCTGCAATTCTTCAATTCTTGGAGTACTTTGATCCTGTAGATAATATTACTCAATGTATTCTCTAAAACTGCTCCGATTTTCACTCCTTGAATCCTCCCCAAAAATAAGTTATAGAGAGAATGGTAGACCTTGTTCAATTCTGGTTTATTCAGGAGACCGAACTTGTACAGAATGCCCCAAGCTCAATATTTAACATCAGATTCTGAAAATATCACAAAAAAAACTAAATTCCATACTCTTTCCAATGAAATTTTTCCCACGTCATTTGGATTATTGATGAAGAAGTTATGATTGTGTTACCCGGAACACCTGTTTATTGACTAGCTTCAGGACTGGTCACAAACCCTATCTTCCATAAAGTGTATCTCCATAATTATATTAAATCAAGAGATGAAATTTTTACCACAGGTACCTTGATATGTCTTCTCAATACCATAGCAATTTCACCATCTGAATCTTTCTATAAAACAAGTTATAGAAAAAATGGTAAGATGACCTAAAAATAACATACCTTAGAACACATCACCAAAAGACTTCATCCTCCCTTGAAATATGGCCTTCTTTACTTATGATTTCCTCTTAAATTCGACTTGTGTATGAAATGAATTTATAATGATATTTATTTATACCATTTATGTCACTTCCTTTTAACATTAGGGCCGACCTGAAAATTTCTTATTTTGTAATTATTTTCTTTAATTATCTTCAGGGCCTACATGTACTTTATTCTTCAATTCACTTTGTCATCTTCAAAAATTCATTTCTCCTCAACCATGAGGATACACATGACATGCCACATACCACTGGAAACAACATGATGTATACTATCCATCCATGGGTCTTGTATCTACATGTGCATTTTCCTTCATGTCCAAATACCTTCATCAATCTTGTGGTCCAAAACCCATGACTAGGGTTGACATCAATGACAACAACCAATCTTCCAACATCCTAGGGTATGTAAAATATTTTGTCACATTTAGTACATGATGAAAAATATTTTATTTTTTCCTCTATTTTTATTGTTAGATGATCATCTGTAAAATTTGGATGCAATATGTATGATTAATATTCTTTACATTAACCGATATTGGTTTTTCATGTTGTAGATTATTAGGTGAGTTTATGTTACCACTATCAAATGTTTTATGTCACTTACAAACCATTATGAAATATATTGGAATGGAGTATCAAGCTATTCATGCATTTCATGATGATCATATTCTATATTATGGAGAACATACGTCGAAAGAAGAATGCTCGAAATGTCAAATTAGTAGATATCAAACCGATCAAGTAAAAAAACGTTTCCTCACAAGGTTCTTCCTTATATTCCCATAATTCCACATTTGCAGTGATTATTTAGGTGCAAAAGCATAACACAGTTTATGGATTACCATGCAAAGAAAAAAAGTAAATATGGTGTTCTTGGAATTCCTGTAGAGGGATCCGCATTTAAGAAGATCGAGGAAATACGACGACATTTTAAAGTTGAACCTCATAATATTTAGATTTCATTGGCAGTGGACGGAGTCAATCCATTTGGAGAGCTCGGATATACTTACTTGGTGTGGCCTGTTTCTGTTATCAACAATAACATTCCTCCATGGATGTCAATAAAGACGGAGCACATAATGTTGGCAATGATTGTTCCAGGTATTTGTTTAGAACAATTTTTTTTAACATGGTAACATCTCATTTGTCTTGTTTGTTTCATAATTATGTCTTATATTTTTTTGTTTACTCATATATGTTATATTATGTCTTATGTTTGATATTTTTTTATTTACTCATATATGTAGTAATTATGTATTGTATGTTCAATCAATTAGGTAAGTAACAAGTCAAAGATATGGATGTATATATCGAGCCTCTTATCGACGAGTTACTAGAGTTATGGAAGGGCATCACTATGTATCATATCTCTAGACTAGTAGGTGCGCAAAGGTAATTTCAATTCCATGCAATGCTTGTATGGACAATTCATGATTCCCCAATGCTAACACATTCTTGTGGTATGTTATAATGTTACACTGCAGTTTAATAGTGTTTAATTTTATGAAGTTCATATCATGCATGTTTTTTATATAATAAATTCATTTTACATAATTCGAATAATCGATATAAAATTTAATCCATCTCTTGTAAGTCTTCAAACAAAGGGTAATTTTGCATGTCTAGTCTGTGGTCCTAAGATGAAATATCGTCATTCAAGAAGTTTAGGAAAGGAGGTTTTTGATGAGTATAGGCGTTTCATCTCTAAGAACCATAGGTATCGAAGTACTGAAAAACATATTTTCAATGGGAAAGAAGAGCCTGGATTAAAACCACAGAAAATGACACCTCGTCTATGGAAGTTGCAATATAATAGAAATTGTCAAGGTATGGATCAAATAGTCTATGTATCATACATGAGAATTTTGGAATATTTTATATTTTTATTGCATTTTTTTCCTTGTACTAATTGACAAGTATTTTTGTAATTTATTTAATTTACATGCTTCAACTTGAAGGTTGTCATGAAGACATTAATAATGGGGTTCTTCCATGAGGAATGAAAAGTTACCCCGTATAATTCAATAGGCTCCCCTACTATGAGCACTTAATAATTGTACATCTCTTTGATACAATGTACATCGGGAAGAATGTAACATAAACGTTATGGAGAATATTATATGGAAGGAGAGACAAAGAAAACATTTTCAAGATTTGTAATGATAGTAATGAGTTCAATCATGCAATGCAAAGTGTGATTCATTCAAATAGTGATGGAGACCAAAATATAAGCACCCTTCCATGGTTATTGACAGAGGAACAAAGAAAGTATGTAAAAGAGGTTATTGAAAAAATTAAATTTCCCACTAGATTTTCTTCAAACATAAAGAATATCCTAACAAAGAAAGGTGAATTTGGTGGGGTAAAAACTCCTGATTGGCATATCTTTATTAAGGTAATTATTTTGGTGTATATATTTCTATATTGGTGAAATATCTTGTTATTGTTTTTTTTCTACTAATTTGGGAACAAATAATGATTCATTTTTTTTGTCACAGTATGTTCTACCTCTATATCTCCCATACAAATTTGACAACAATGTCAAACAAAATATATATGATCTTGGAAAATACACGAGGAAAGTGGTGATTTATATGCAAAGTGTAATTTTTTCAATTCGTTGTACAACTTATATTTCACTGCATGTGTTTTACTTGTAATGTAGTACTATATAATTTTTTGTTGAAACTTGTGATTTCCTTGCATCATTTGTAGATGGTTGTCATATGAATAAATCTTGTCCTAATATTTGCACATACTGTGTTGGCATCTCTACGATTACACCCCCAGATTGATGATTATATGTCAAGCAATTAAGTCAATTAATTATCCCAATAAGAGGCATGAATTATATTAGATCATTATTGTCTACACTCATATTGAAATGTGTTGAAAGAATTGTGAGGGTATCAATAGGCATAGGTGCACAAGGCCATTTTCCCATCAAAATAGCCTAATCCCTCATTAGATCGATATATTTAAAAACCTTCTTCTAAAAAATAAGCATATTTATTACTAGTATCATTCCATCACAATAGATGTATGCATTACAAAGAACAGATATATATGATAGACATAGAACTTCATATCTTCTATATATAAATCCTCAGAATTATAACACTCCATGCAATGTACCTTGTCTCAAAACTTAGACATATAAAATACACAGAAGTATATTCAAAAGAATTACAATATTACAATAGGCCCAAAGTGAGCTCTATATTAAGGACTTGATGACTCTCTTCTCCTCAACATATAGATAGCCTCATTTATGATATCACTGCTTCCTTTTAGATATTTCTCTACTTGGGAGTGTTGTCTCTTTATACTCTTCTCCACTTTCTCGAATAAAAATACTTCCTCACATGATTATGGAAACTACCTATAGTCCACGTAACCTTAAGGAATCAGGGTGATCTTAACTACAATTCCAGCTCCATGATCCCTTATGCTTCTAGCATTAATAATTCAAGAGGATTTCCCGATGATTCTTTTATTGATTCTAGCATGCATTTTCTTAATTTCTTGCACATAAAAACTTGGACTGACACGTATCAATAATGTTTTAGTCCTATTGCACACTGTCAAAACTCGGTCTGGAACACACTCTTTGTCATTCCTTGTGTGTTTCCTTAGGCATGCACAAAACTATGGAATTATCACGCAGGACTTCGTTTGTGCGTGTGAACAAAATTGAACCCAGAATTTGGGGTGTCAACAAGAACATTTTTTTAATTCCATATGTGGATAGCCCCATATGAATGCATAATAAGGGTTGACGTGGCATCCTCTTGTTCCATGGTGGTCAATAGGATATGTCAACTTGCGGGACACATAAATTTTGCATCTGAGCTTCACTTGATGTGATGTTTGCACTGTTGGAAAGTTCTTGATTTGTAGAATATAATCATGGGGTCTGAGTTTCCATTAGGAAATTTTTGACCCCTAAAAATGTCATTTGATGCCTCAAAATGGCTCAAGAAGGTTTCAAACCCAATTTTCCAAACTGGTACCTACAATTTAAATGACTTTCCAAGTTCATTCCTCCAATTGTTTCCACTATGAAATCATTAATATAGATGATGAATAATATAATGATCCAATATGGATAATTTCTACTTTTGGTATTCCTTGAGCTTTCATAGGTTCTAAATTCTCATTCAATCATTTTTGTAGTGTATCTAAGGAGGTAATCGAGGGTGGGGGGGGGGTGAGAAGGGTGATAATAGTGGATTCCATTCAATATAAGTTGGACTAGGTGTTGGACACACTGGTATGATATTTTCATTGATTTCAACAGAGTGCAGGTGATGAGATCTAAGATCGGGATAAATAACGTAGCCGGTCACGTAGAAGATCGAGCCAACACAGAAGAATCCCTTGTAAAGGATTGATTTACATCAACCGTTAGATTATTTCTGGATATATCTTGATCGTCAGATAGAATCAAGTGGAAGGACAAGATAAGTGGACCCCATAAGACACGAAGTATTGAAACCTCTGAAACCGTCAAGTAAACGCTAACCGCCAAATCGCGTGGAGAAAATTCAGGTCAGTTCTGAGTCGTTGGATCAAGCAGGAGATAGAAATATTTGGTACTTCGGAGCTTCGCCACTTCGATGATTATTGGAAACAAGTAAGAATCCATGAAATCTCAAAGTCACAAAATAACACCAATCATCAACCAGGAAGGATATTTGGATGGTTTCCCAGCCGATAGATCAAGATTTGATATTGAAGTTTTGAACATCGATCTGGAATGAAAATGTTGAACCGTCAGATCACACTAAAGAAAAAAAGGTGGTCAACTTCGACATTGACCACTCCGACGAAACGAAGTCTGAAACATGTAAGTTTACTCGAAGGCTGAAGCCATGAATTCCTAAACTCTTGTCGATCGTTGAATCAAAGGAAGAGAAGGGAAATCAATTCAACCATTGATCAAGTGTAGTGTAAGGATAAGATAAGTGGGGCCAAAGGCATGAATTCCCATATTAAACAAATTCCATCTGATCAAGACAAGGAAATATCTACGGTGATATATTTATTTTCCACTTCGGCAATGATAGAAGGATGGTATAAAAGTGTCAAAACTCCTGAAGCTACTGAGTAAAGAAAAGTCAAAATCCTAGCCAACAAGACCACATCAGCAAGGACATGTAGCCCAATTAGATGATGACAAGTGTCAAAATACATATGGCACTTAATGTCTATGAAAGTCACAAATTAGGGTGACACATGGCACACCCATTATGGGTCCACATCATCATAGGTGACATCATCATAGGATATAGTATACATACTTCAGTGAAATGTACCCCGAGAGGATTAAATGATTGCAAAGGCTGGAAGTCCCGATTGACGAAGTACCAGACAACCTGGTTCCAAGATCGGCCATGTGATAAGGTAAAGAAGATAAAGGGGCTAGAAGTAAATAATCCCTTGGATATTTGAATATGATCCCATGTACAAGAATAGGGGCAGAAGAAGAAAGCGCTAACATAACAATGCTTGGAATGGATAATCTCATGGTTTTGATATCGCGGTCACACAAATTTTGGTTTGAAGGGAGATCATATTGATTAAGACTCAAATTCACAACAATTCGAGATCTCTATACTAATGAACCAATACACAATCATGATTAAAGAAGAATTAAAACATGAGCATTATTAATAAAGAATAAAAAGGAAAAATGATATTATTTAATGTTTAATATCATTTAAATGAAAGGGTACAATGTTTCATTGTCAAAAGACACAATGATTCAAATTCACACTAGTTGGAAGACCATATAAATAAAAAATAATGGTGAGAAGAAAGTATCTATGTAGTCCATACCAAAAGATCAAAAGAAGAAGCAGAGTCCAAGAAGAAAAAATGATGATACTTATGCAGTGAGGGTGGAAGGGAAGAGAAATAAAGGATTCATATCCTTTACTAAGTAAAGTGTGGAGAAAAGGGATCTGGTGATTCCTAGGGTTGGTTCTCTGAGAAACAAGGGAGTCGGTGCCCTAAATAGAAGGGAGTTGGTGCTTCCTAGGGTCGGTTCCCTAAAACAAGGGAGTTGGTGTTTCCTAGGGTTGGTTCCCTAAAGAAGGGGATTTGTGTCTCCAAGAGTTGGTGCTCTAAAGAGGATTGGTTTCCTTCACATTCTCATACTACTCTTTATAAATCCTTCTAATTATTGTTAATTATATTTATATAATTGATTTTAAATACAAGTCCATTGATGATCTATTGTGATGATTAATAAAGTAACAAATTAATTACTAATTGTTTAAAAAGGTAATATTGATTCACCCCCCCCCCTCTCAGTATTCTAAAAATTGATAGCAGAGCGAGTACCTTCAACACAGTCTAATAACTAGAAGGTAGATCCTAAAATAAATGGATCAACAAGAGGGAATGTCCTCCAACAAAACACCATTATTTAATAGAGGTGTTTATGCTCTATGGAGAATAAGAATGAAAAGATACATGTTGGCTCTCAATTTTGATGTTTGGCAATCTATTGTAGATGGTTACATTGCACCAGCTACTCCACCCACGGATATTGTAGGAAATAAGAATTGAATTGACAAATCAAGAGAATTCAATGCCATTCTAGGATTATTAAAAAAGCCTATATTTGTGAAGGTAATGCATTGTAAGTCATCTAAGGAGATCTGGGACAAATTGGAGGTTGTTATGAATGAGATAGAAAATTCAAGGGAGGCAAACTACAAACCTACAGAGATCAATTTGAAAATTTGATGATGGAAGAAGAAGAGAACATTGTTGAATACCTTCATAGGGTAGATGAGGTAGTTCACTCAATCAGAGTAGAAGTATAAGAACTTGTAGATAAACCTATTGTACAAAATATCTTAAGGTCATTACCTATGAGATATGATGCCAATATTTCCACAATTGAAGATATACTGGAACTTGACAAACTCATAGTAGATCTGCTCCATGGAATTGTTACATCATATGAAATGAGAACAGGGAACACAAAACCATCAAAAGGAGAAAAATCCTTTAAGGCATCTAAAACAAAGATGAAGTAGGAGAAAAAGAACAATAAAGAGTTGTTAGATATATTTGATGAAGAAATTTTCAACTTCATGAAGAAACTCAAGAAAGGGACTAGGAAATACAAAGGAAGAGGAAAGTGATGATTAAATAACCTTCAAAGATCAGAAGAAAAGAAAAACCAAAGATAAAAGGAAGTTCTACAAGAAGAAGAAAATTTTCTTTACCGAAGAAGACAGTAGCTCATATGAAGAAAGTGAAGAAGATTAGCCAGAGCTTCTATTTATGGGAATGAAAACTTAATATGATAATCATTTGAGAGATTAAGAATAATTGAACCTCAAGGAAGAATTCATCATTGCAATTGAAGAACTACGAAAATATAAAAAGAAAAACAAGTTGCTAAGGGAACAACTTCTAGATATTGAAGAAGCTACTAAATCAAGAGAAAAGGAGGTTTCCAAAACCATTAGTGAGTAAGAAAATTGATTATTAAGTTAAATCCTCAACTCCAAGAAACAAAAATAAAAGAAAAAATCTTGAATAAAGAAATCAATGAAAAACAACAAATACGTAAGATATTGGAGGATGAAATAGTTCAACTAAAAGGGAAACTAGAAAAAGAAGATATTCAGTCTAAGTTTGAAAACAACTCAAAAAACATGAACAACATTCTTAGTAGTCAGAGATCATCAAATGATAAGACATGAATAGGATATGATCCCTCTAAAAAACAGGAGAATGACAAAATCATCTATGCAGATCTTCTTAAGAACTCCATAAGAAGAAAAGAAAATACAACAAGAGAAATAGCAATGAAAACGATCCCAAATAAACATAAATATGCACTTCCTACTAAAGAAAAAGATGACAAGAAGAAAAGAATAATCAGAAGGAATCCCTCTAACAAAAATCCATATCTCTTCCTTGGTTATTGATATTTCTGCAAAAATTTAAGACATAAAGCAATACACTGTAAATCTTAAAGAAAGTACTATCCAAGAAATGTTCAAAGATATGAAAATAATAAGGATAATGTAGAAACAATAAATTATAACTCCTTCTCTCCCTTAAAAGACTACAATATTTAATGTTACAAATGCAACAACTATGGTCATGAAGCTAGTGAATGTAGATTGTCAAAATATGACAAAAGGATAAATATTCCCAAGAATAAAAAAGTATGGAAGAAAAACAAAATAAATAAAACATAGTGCAATGTATCCCTATATGCGAGAAACCAAGGATTTCAGTGGTATATAAACAATGGATGTTCCAAACACATGACTAGAGATCAAAGCAAATTTCTCAAGTTAAAAAAGAAAGGAAAAGGAAAAGTAACCTTTGGATATAATATGTCAGCCAAAATACTGGGAAAATGAACTTTTAGTTTAGGGAATAACAAGACCAAAGAAGAAGATGTACTTCTAGTATAAAATCTCAAGCTTAATCTCCTAAGTGTAAGTTAGACATGTGATAAGGGTCACATACTTTCCTTTGATTCTAAAAAATGTGAGATCAGAAAAAAGGATATTGGAAAGCTACTAGAAGTTGCACCAAGAACATCTAAAAATGTGTACATCCTTGTTGTAGATGAAGGAGAAAAATGTTTTTTAAGTGAAGAAGATGAAAACTGGCTATGGAATAGAAGGTTGGGACATTTAATCTTTGACAACTTAATCAAAGCCAACAATAAGGAGGAAGTAAGGGATCTGTGAAAAGTTATTAATCCTTCAGATTCTATTTGTAAACATGTCAAATAGGGAAGAAAATAAGAGTTAGTTTCAAAACAAAATATCATTCCACAAAAAAACCATTAGAATTTATTCACACAGATCTATGTGGACCTACCATAACTAAAAGTGTTTGTGAACATTATTTTATGTTGATCATTGATGATTACACAAGAATGACCTAGGTATACTTTTTAAAAGACAAATATGAAGCCTTTGAGAAGTTTAAAACATACAAAGTCCTTGTAAAGAATGAAACATATCTCAAAATTAAATGTTTGAGATCAGACAATGGAGGAGAATTCACCTCTAAGGATTTCATTCAATTATGTGAAAAACATGGTATCAAAAGACATTTTTCATCTCCTAGGACTCGTCAACATAATGGAGTGGTGGAAAGGAAAAACAAAACAGTTCAAGAAACTGCAAGACCCATGTTAAATGAACTGAGGCTTCCAAAAAAATTCTGGAGACAAGAAATCAACACAACAATCCACATACTTAATCAATCTCAGTTGAGACCCAACCATGACAAAAATCATTATGAACTATGGTTTGAGAGAATAACATATGTTAAACACTTTAGAATTTTTGGAAGTAAATGTTACATTAAGAATGATGAAGATAATTTAGGAAAGTTTTATACAAGATCTGATGAAGGAATATTTTTAGGTTATTAACCTAATAATAAAGAATACATATGTTATAATCTTAGACTACTAAAGAAAGTGGAAAGTTCAAATGTAAAGATAGATGATCTAAAACTAAACAAGAGCATATCCCAAGACATATCAAAAATTGATAAATAATCTCATCAAGAAGATGATGATAATGAAACATGAAAAAATTAATCATATACTGATGAAGAAGACAATGAAGAAATGCCCTTTCCAAAAGCTCCGTCGAAAAGAGTTAAAAGGAATAATCCTAAGATTCAAATCATTGGAGATAAAAATACAAGAGTAGAAACAAGAAGGAAACTCACATTTGACTCTTAATAGGAAATGGTGTCTATGATAGAACCTAAATCATTTAAAGAAACCAACAAAAGTAAAAAATGGACAAAGGCAATGAATGAATAACTTGATGAGATAGAGAGGAACCATACTTGGGAATTAGTTTCAAGACATAAGGAAAATAATGTGGTAGGAACTAAGTGGATCTTCAAGAACAAACTAAATGAAAATGGGGTGATTATAAAGAATAAAGCCATATTATTTTGCAAAGGATATGCTCAAGTAGAAGGTATTGATTTTGAAGAAACTTTTTCTCCAATAGCAAGACTAGAAGTCATTAGAATGTTCTTGGCATTTACTTGCTTCAATAATTTCAAGATTTATCATATGGATGTCAAGTCAACATTTATGAATGGAACTCTAGAAGAAGAAGTCTATGTTGAACAACCAGAAGGATTCACACTAACATAAAATCAAGACTACGTGTGCAAGCTAAAAAAAGATTTATATGGTCTTAGGAAACCCCCAAGAGCATGGTTTTCAAGGTTAGATCAGTACCTACAAAAACAAGGATATAAGAAAGGGGATACTAAAAAAAACTTGTATATCAAAATTGAAGATTAAAATATGATTATTGTGGTAGTATATGTCGATGATATTATATTTGGGAGTAATCTTACTATAATGAATAGAAAATTTGCAACTAAAATGCAAGAAGAGTTTGAAATGTCTATCCTAGGAGAACTATCCTTCTTAGGTTCACAAGTCACTCAATCAAAAAAAGGAATATGTGTAAAATCATGAAGTTCGGTTACACTTTTGTGAGAATCGGGTCTTCAAAATTCCTAGCGGCATTTTTTTGGTCAAACTCCTTTTTCTTTCGGCTGACAAACAAATTTTTTCGGTTGAAACAATTATCGACTGAATATTTTGACATAAAATCGAATTGTACCATGACAATGCCCTCGAATGTCATGTACCAGATTATCCAGATGGATTTTTTCATCTAGTAACATCTTTTCGGCCGAAAGCATAGATGATTTTAGGGGCTAAATTTCGCAAATGGGCTAATTTTTCATATTTTTTTTCAAAAACCGATTCGCCAATTTCCATTTTTTCTAAAAATAATTTATCCAATTTCCATAGAATAAAATTATTTTACCTTAAAAATTTCCAAAATTTTATAGAAACTATATAAAATCCTTAGAAATTTGAATATTTTTACAAATCTATTGCCAAACATTTTACATTTTACATATTAAGGACTAGTAAGATTAGCCCAGGTTTTTACATTTTAATATAATTTTTCATCCTTAAAATTATCCCTAGCCGAAAGGTTCTTTTGGTCGACAACTCTTTCGGTCGAACAAATCTTTCAGCCAAAATGCTTTTTATATATCACCCGCCCATCGGCCATATGACAGTTTTATGCAATGGTGAGAGTCTATTGAATGTTCGTTGGTGGTGTTCGTTGGTGTTCATCGGTGGTGGACATTGGCGTTTGTTTGCAGGTATGTTTTAAATTGTTTTGTAGGTAGTTTTTAATTATTTTGTAGGTAGTTTTTTAATTTTTTTGGCGGAATTTTGTAATTGCTTTGTAGGTAGTATTATAAAAATCGCCAACTTCAGCCTATCCATGCACATGGATAGGGCCAACAATATA
Organism: Picea engelmannii; assembly: GCA_009831015.1. NCBI lineage: Eukaryota > Viridiplantae > Streptophyta > Pinopsida > Pinales > Pinaceae > Picea > Picea engelmannii. The sequence goes on from ML782844.1 coordinate 283,920, forward strand.
TATTGATAAATGAATGAATTTTTAATTATTCATTTTTTTCATTAAGTATATTTAAGAAAATGTTTTGTTATGATTCAAATTGTAAATAATTAAATTATGATGATAACAAATTTATAAGAAGTATTTATATATAGTAGAGTTTTGAAGGTGTCAATGAACACTATGAATTTCATTTTTATAATTTTAGTCTCACTTCTCCATTCTTGTAAACATAGCATGATATAATAAATGTTAAGGGAAATTTTTAAGTGGTGAAAAAAATTGGTTATTCGGACCTGTCCATGCACATGGATAGGCCCAAATTCAGGTGCATTGGGTGCAAGGGAAGATCCTCCCCGACATCAAGAGCATCTGTCCTACAAAGAAGTACAATAGCTAGCAACCCATACTTAATTCCCTATACTCCCTCTAAACTGAACTAGGTCGTCCTTCGTTATCGCATTAATCAAAGGACAGGAGTGTACCAACCCCATATAACCCATAAATAGTATACCCTTGTAGCAACATATGAAAAAACCACCTGCAAATATTGGCACACCACAACAGACACACTACCCTCACCAGTTTCTTCATTCATTTATGATGAAAAGAACTAGGAACATAGATTTTTTATTATCCCACCAGTAACCTCCTTTATTCACCATCAAACATTCTTGTTACAACAAAAATAGATCAATGGAGAGATAGAAATATAGCATTAGGGGAAAACACAAACCAAGTTGAATCTAATGAATCAAAAATACTAGTTTAACCAAACCGGGGATACCTATAAGCAACAGTAAATTAAGCAATAATCGGATACAAATAAATACCCACAAACAAGGGTAAAAATACCATCTAACCTCCTTTGTTGAAACCAGAAATAATGCAATATTTTACCTATCAAACCTTTAGGAATTAAATCTTGGATGTCAACATACCTATTAGGGACCAAAAACCAACGTTTATAGGAGATGGATAGAAATGAGAGCGAGTATTTGGCCCTGTCATGTTCATGGATAGGCCCAAATTTGGCCTAGTCCATGCACATGGACAGGGACAAATTCGGCCATGTACATGTGCATGGACAGGCCTGAATTCAGGCTTGTCCATGCACATGAACAGGGCTGAATTCAGATAATAACACTACAACCCATGTCAATTCCCCGACCTGTGAAGAATACACCAGTTTAAATTATGTCCAAACAATGAGGAAAAAACTACAACCATAATCTTAGATTTATTATAATTAACCAACTTCAATAGGTTCCTTGGAGAAACCAATTTATGTTATATTGAAAGACAATAATAAAGTAGAATACCTTAGGCACAAGTACATCCATGGCGACAACAGTCTTTCCATCATGATCGACCCGCATGTAAAATCCCTTGATATCTTCTGGATAATTGTACACAATTACTTGGTTTTTAAATATCTCATTTGTTAAATATCTACATCAATTTAGAAAATAAAACATTAAAACAACTTCCCATCTTTTCACCTTCACAAATACCCAGATGAAACAACTTAAAAAATTTAAATGGTATATAAGAAAAACAATATTTTGATTTTTGATTTTTAACATAATGTATAGGTGGTGATTTTGTCTTACGCGCCTCTCATGCTCCGATGCTAAATCAATGCCCCACTCCACCTTGTTATCAAACTTCTTATTTGTAACTTTTTTTTTTCAACCACATGCCACAATTCTCAATCCTTCCTTGTGTCTGGAAACTTAGAAATGCCAGAAACTCAAAACTATAAGTATCTATTGTAAATGTGTTGAACCTATACAGAATAGATCTAGCTAGAAAATGCCAGACACATTTGCAGAGATAAATTGAGAGAGAAGAATCAAGATAGAAAGAATGGAAGAATTCTCATTAACCATATTCCACACTCAAAGAGTGAATAATTTACAATATATATAGGATAAATGAGTAACTAATGAGCCATAGTGGTGGTCTAGATTGATTTGGACCCACACCAACAGTTACAAGGGTAAATTTCCACCTAGTCTAGTCTCTCAGGCAGTTACGGGAGTGAACTTCCACCTAGCTGAGTTAACTAGTCAACTAGTCTTCAGTTAACTGAATGGACAAAGAGTAGTGAGTTGGTGATGATCCCAATGTTGCATGGTGAAAAAACCAATGCAACATCTAAACTCAACTCAACTATTCAAACTGAAGTGTCAACTGAAAGAGAATGTTCTCCAGGTGGAATATTCTCCCCTAAAATATAGGAGACTGGATAATGACTAATTATGACTAATAAAAAAGGAATAACCTTAGGAAAAATAAATCCTAGGTGTGTGTGAAGTAACTCCAACACCCCCCCTGAACATCACTATGGTGAAAATAAAGAATGGGTCCTGGCTACGAGGCCATGTTAGGTACCCAAATACAAAAGATACACTGAACTAAACGAGGAAAGAGGGAAAACCTCATGGGAACAAAACCCCCCCTCAAATTAAAATGCATAAAATAAAAAATGAGAAGGAACAAAAAAAAAAATGCTAAGCAACCATGTCCTTCACTCCAAGAAGACCTCGCAACTGTGCAAGTTTGTGCTCTTTGAAGATTTTGTTGAAGATGTATATGTCTGCACGGATCTAATGAGTTATATGCATCATTTATATTTCCACACATATCCACTTTATCTTCTTGTAATGAATAATATCCAAATAAATTTTGGATGAAATTTTGAAAACCATGCGCTCGTTTCCAGAAAAATGCTAAAATTTTGTTGATTTTAAAACGATCATAACTTCACTTTCCGGACTCTATTTCGGACGATTGTTTTTTTGAAATTGGATATTTTCCTGAGATGAATTCAAATATCCAATTTGTTTCTACAATTTTTTCTCAGAAAATATCAGACTAGAGTCTGATGTACGTGGCTCTCTTTTTGTCTCCTTAGATGCATGCATCGTGCATGCAAAAGTGTCTGCATGTGACTCCTGAGATGCATGCCATATATCTTCCACATGAATTTCAGAAAATAAATCTAAAATGGAGTAGACATCATCTTCAATTAATGGAATACAAAATTCTGAAAAAATGTTTGTAGAAGAATCTTCATAATAAGAGTCTCGATCTTTTGATGGCTTCTCTTATGGCTCTATCTATTCGACCTCCTACATGAGATATTCACAATATTCTTTATTCCCAAATAGAACCTCTGATATAGTCCATAATTCTTAGGTGATACATGCAAATGAGATATTTTCCATCAAATGAAGTCTATTTATAGTATTCTTATCAATCATTTTTTACATGAATTCCATATCAGCAAAGCAATTGTCAAGAAACCATTGTCGGGCTTGTCCATGTACATGTACAGGTTTTGATTTCAAATAATAAAGTGGATAGGAAAGAGAAAGTAGTAGAAATGATTTTGTTTAAACTATCACAAATTGTAAATTCTGCAAGCATTTAATTTTCATATACAAAGTTTTAGTTGCATTTTTTTTTATTGTCTTTATATCTTATCCTTCTTTTTTTTTAAACGTGCAAGAAACGTTTGAGTATTGTTAATGTGATATTTCTCAAGAGTAAGTTTTTTATGTTGTGTTCAAACTTCTCATTTTTTTCTTTTCCCTTTCTATGTATTTCTTCGTAAAGTAAATATGTAAATTAGTTGCATTATATCCCTAATTTAATGTATATAGTTAGCAAAAGATCCATTAGATAGTAACTCGATTTGGATTTTTAATAGATCTATCCCTTTTCCAATTCCATTGAAAACCCTAATATTGTAAACACAATAAATGAATGTTGTTAACAATTCATATTATTTGAAATCATGAAGAAGTTACCTACTGTAATCATACCTCATGTCCTTATTGAAAATAAAATTTATATATATAAATATGCATCTATGTATCAATCAAATCTAGCAAACCAAAATTGATAAGTTCACAAGCATCAACATCAAAATAATTTGAATACAAGTATGAATTCAATAGTTCCTTCAAAAAATATTTAGTTATATGTTAAATGAATCTCCAGTAAATTGGGGACTTGATTCATCGAGTTTAAATTTGGATGGGTTGAATTAGGTATGTGTTTAGAAATATCCACATATGAGCACTTTAGTTGTCCAATCTTCAAAACTTGTTGAATAATCAACATACATAAAATTTATGTTTTTGTATTAATGTGAACACATTGAACTCTAAAATTCTTAGTTGCATTGTTCACAGATTCCTATTTCGTCTCCCACTACTTGGGCAGGCTTGTCCCAATTCTCATTGGGAGAGTTTCAAGAGGGTGGGAGTTCATAGGTATCATTGCATATTGAAAACAAAGTTAGTTATATATGAAAATTGCAATGTCATTTAAATTATTAATTTAAAAGAAAATTTTCTTAAACAATATATAATTTATTGAATTTTAGGTTATGGTGGATAAGACCCTGACTCAACTGACCATGGGAATTCCATCCTCCTATGTGGTTGATGATATTCAGGTTGGAACATCACATGTATTATATGTTTAAAAATTTAAAACTAGAATTTAATGTGTTAAAATCAGTTAATTTTAATTTTCAAATGTACAAATTTGAAATTTGTTATAGGGAAATGTGGAGAAGAGAGTGCATGAGACTGTGCTTGAAGAGAATGTGGAGAAGAGAGTGTGAGAGATTGGGATTGAGGAGGATGCATCCATACCTAAGAAGGATGTCTATATTCATCATGATGCTTAAATGTATGTACATTTCACATTAGTGAGTTTTAGTTTTTTTTTTTTTTTTTTTATGATGGGTCTTTTATATATAAGTCTTCAAGCTTATTTGTGTTGAATATGCTTATTGGTTTTTACCTTTTTCAAATTTTCAAATTTCTTCGTTTGTTTGTTTTATTGTAGTCTCCTCTATTATGGATTCACTCTCTTGAACCTCGATTTCTTGATCTGTATCTACCTCGATCAATCGATTGTCGCTTGATGAGGATTTTTCATAAGTCTAGAGATGAAGTCGTTTGTCGATCTCGTCTTCGTCCACTTTCTCTGTGGCTTAAATAGGGGCTTCTTTGTCTCTTCAATCTACGTTTACTTTTCTTATTTCTTTCAATATTTGGAACTTCTTTAATACTTACCTTTTCCTATAAAAATTTCTTGTACCTAAATTTAATACTTGAATTATTTATATATGACTTTTATTTTATTAGTAAAAAGGATTTATTTCTTGATACTATTATTAATATACCTCGACCAGATTTTTATATTTCCAATTATGGTCGATCCTTGTTGGCATTACTCTCTATAGACTTTTCCAATAGGGTTCCTCACCTTTATGTATTATACTTCTTTAATCAGACACCATTAATTACTTTTTAAAATGGATTCTCCAACAAAGTTCAAAGTTGAATTGCGCATGTTGGTTGAATAGCTTCTATAACATAAGAACCAATACATGTTGTCTCTAACTTCCTGGGTTTTCCTTTGATTAGGATATTGTCTAGTAGAACTAGGTCTCCATTTTTCATCTGCTTCTTTTTTAGATGATGATCATGCCATGCTTTCTGTTGTTGTTTTTGAACTTCTTGGTGATACATTACTATTAATATTCCTTATTCTAGCTTATTTAATTGGTAAATATGATACTTCCTTATTTTTTCTTGTTTGAATTTGGCAACAGTTGCTACTCTATCTGAGTTGGATGAGAAGTGAAGTGGTATCATAGTTTCTTCTCCATAGAAACTTTTAAAGGGATTATGTCTAGTCGATCTATTATAAGAAGATATGTATTCCCATAATACTGCAGGAATTTTGTCTTCCCAGTTGTTCTTATCAATGTCGTAGATTTTAGTGAGTCCTTTATGTAGTGCCTTATTAAATGCTTCAACAACACCATTTGTTTTGGGATGGTATGTCGTTTTTCTTTTGTGATCATGAGAAATTTCTTTAGTAGGACTTGGATCATCTCATTTACAAAGTGTTTCCCTTGATCACGGATTAGTGTTAGTTGACATCCAAATCTTGTGATTATGTTCTCATAAATAAATTTCACTGTGACCTATTTAATGCATGTTTCGACTGGTTCTACTTCTTCCCACTTAGTCATATATTCAACTACAATGATAATATATTTTGTGCTTGTTCTCTTTTCTCTTTGAGGAAATGGGCCGAAAAAGTCGATGCCCCAAATTTCAAATGGTCGAATAGGGTTGACCGACCATAATGGTATTTCATTCTTCCACAAAGGTCAACCTATAATTTGACATCTATCAAATTTTTGTACCTGTTCTCGATGATATTTATGCAGAATTGACCACCAGAGACCCGCTTGAAATATATTTTGCATTGTCATGTCTACCTGAAAGTGGCCCCTAGGTGGTCCTACATGTTTCGCGTTGATAATGTCATTTATTTTATTTTATGGAGCACATCTCCTTAAGAATTTATCATTTCCCATTTTGTATAAATATATGTTTATGATTGTGAATGGTGTTTCTTTTAGACATAACATTTTCTTTTTATTTTTTGAGAGATCTTCAGGAGCCTTCCCCTCCTCCAAGAAATTTGATACTTCTTCCAGATATTTTGGTTTTCTTCAAAATGGAATAGATGTGCATCTGGAAGGTCATCCTCTATGTCAGTTTGGTTCTCCCATGTCTTGAGTTAGGATAGATGGTTGGGCCTAACGTTCTTTTTCCCAATTTAGACGATTATATCAAATTCAAATTCCTGGAATAGTAATAACCATTGGCATATTTTTCCTTGATGAAAATGCTTATTGAATAGGTATTTTAATTCTTGATGATCTGTAAAAAAATATGAATGGGTTCACAAGTAAGTAATGTCAGAATTTTTGCAAAGAAAATATCATCAGCAAGGCTTCCCTTTCTGTGGTCGAGTATTTCCTTTCTTCTTTATTCAACTTCCTACTGGCCATAATTGTGTCATTGATGGTTGCACTAGAACTAATATGACAACAACATTTGAAGCATCGACATGGATGTGAAACCTTCTTGACCAGTCAAGGAATTTTAGTATGGGGGCTTTGACCAATTTCATCTTTAAAATCTTGAATGACCACTGAAAATCTTGACTCCATCTAAACTAGCCATTTTCTTGTATATGTAATCTTGAAATTAATGAAGGTCAACCCAGTCGTATGCACATATCCTGAGGTATGATATTTAATTGTGATACAAATTCGATGAATTATTTGTTAATCAATACCCCATGAATTTCCAAGTTGAGTCGTGGGTCATAATATTTATTCTTGTAGGAAAGTTTCTTGACATATTTAGATGGTTTTTTTCCTTTGTTATACTCTCTTTGTATATTAAGAAGATCCAACAATCGAACAACTGAGTGATTTTTCTTTAGGAGATGTAAAAATTCTTGTACAATGTCTTCATTTTTTCTTTCTTTGTTTGGCAGGTATTGACTAGAATTTTTGAATAATTTAAGCACTTCCCTCATAATCTATTCTTCTTTGTCTGGATTTGGAAACCGACTAGACTTCCCTAATTATCGATATTGTAAGGGGATATTATTAGTATCCCATCCTGCACCTGATCTAGTAATGATATGTAAATTCTTTGAATTTAAGACTTCTTCTTTTGAGACTGGATGTAGGAGGTTTACGTTCTTTTTTGTCATGATCTTATCAAGTACTGCTAGACAATATTCTAGTGTATGATCTTTGATGCCACAAATATTACAAAATTTAAAGTTGACCTAGTATTTTATTGGGAATTTAAGGCTAATGTGGTCATCTTTCTAGGAATTATAATAGTAGGGTCAACCTCAACCTCGACCTCGACATTGGAATCTGGCTTGACCATGACCACCTCAACCATGACCTCAACCATAGTAATCATTTCTTCTCTCGTAGTAATTATGTTGATCAATTTATTAGATGTGATAGATTATGTTTACATTTATATTTCATGCATTTAGTCGACACTGAGATGTTCTCTGGCTGTGAATTTCAGAAATATGGCACCACTTGGTATTTTTCAAGTTGTGCAGACAATGATGTATAGTATGGTCGGTCATAGTTTCACATATATTACAATATGTTTCCTCACGCATTTGTTTTGAATCCTCTACTCCTGGTAATTGAGCATTGAGGCTACAATTATCTTTTGTGTGACCATATTCGCATCATGTGGTACACCACACCTCACTTCTTCTTAAGGTTATCTTTTTGATGGTATGTTGTAGATGTTCCATTTTTTCTTCTAGCCTTTATGTCGACAAGGAAGTCAATGGGTCGTCACCGTATGACTCAACATGATTAACTTTATGTAATGAATCCTCACATGGGGTTATCTCATAGATCCGTAATGGAGTTCTGATTCATTGTCACAATCCATCTATGTACCATTGTACTAGTAGACTTTGATCGATTGTCGATGGGATTTGGATAAGTAGATTTTTGAATATTTTTTGTATTCGTGGACCGAATCGCATGGTCGTTTATTTATTTATTTAATTTTTTGTGCATCAAAGTTTGTAACATATTGGACCTTAAAAAATGATAAAAATTTTCTCTTTATTTCTGATTTTGATCACTTTTAGTTTTCTTTGAAATTCATGAACCACGTTAGAGCATGGTGTCAAAGAGAAGAACCAAATTGTGACATCTTCTTATCTTCGTCTGTGATGTTTGTTGCATCCCATAAATTTTTGCATACAAACTAATGTATTATTGGATCCTCCTCTCCTTCATAAAGGGGAATATTATTGAGTCTCATGGCTTCTTTTTTAAGAAGACTAGATTTTTGTGATCCTTGACTTATCACATATTTCGAATGGGATGTCAAATTCTTAGTTGGTTCTTGTTCTTCCAACTTGTTTGTGGGTCAGTCTTCTGATGGATGGTATGTTGAAATTAATTGTTGCTTGTTTGCGCTATGAGTTACTTCTTCAGTATGACAACTTTGGTATTTATATTCGACGATACATTGTTCTTTCAAACATGTCAGTTCACAACTATAATATTTTAGATTTTGTTCTCTTGATATGAGATTTGGAAGGGGGGTCGGGTCCATGAGAACCTTGATGTGAATGAGAATTTTATCGACTTCATTTCTTTCTGGATTGAAGAGGAGTGTGTCACATAAATTGCCATGCTCATTGGTTCTGTACCATAATCTTGCAGATTGTTTGTCGATCTAACATCTATCTTGAAGGAATTCTCTAATTCGAGGTTTGGTTGCTTGAACAGGAGGAGTGCATATCATTGGTCATGACTCTTCATAATCAATGCTTTCAACTTAGTGTTTCGATTGATGGGTGCCCATCATAGTGATGCAAACCCCCTATGAGCTTGTGCAACCTCTTAGTCTAGGATCGAACTTCAAACTACACAGGAGCCAGATTGGATCTCTTAGGATCTCACACAAACCCCTTGGTATCCTTTTCTTAGCCATAGGCCCTTTCCTTTTGTCACAAGTGTGAATATTCAACACCATGTTATTCCTTTTACTGTAGATGAAATTCCTCACATGAACGTGGCTATGACCACTAACTTAACCTGAAATCTCTATTGGGATTTTATTTCCATCGAAGTTTCAAAAAACACTCCTCTTAATTCACCCTGAATTACAACCAATGAAATTTGGTCATAAAGTAACTAAACCAACAGTTTTCGATCAACCCATTTGTATTCTCCTCTTACAACTTTCAACGATCAGATTGACCTCTTCTGTGATCATATGGTTGGTGGATTTTTCTTTGGCATTGAGGATCTATGGTCCTCACTCAATCTGGAACCTCCCATATCAACGGTCCTCACGTTTCAGGATCATAAAGACTCCCACACACTCTGCTCCTCCGAATGGTCGACTCTGACCAATGGTGTGGATTAGATCTTGCATGATCTATGGTCTTTGCTGACACAGACCATCATCTCCAACAATGATCCACTAATCCTTGACCAATGATCAAGATTAAATCTCTAGGCCACCACAAAATTCCCGAATGATGGTTGTGATGAGACCCGGATCTCCCTAGATTGATGGCTCTTGGCATTCAGGGTCGAAATACACCAATGACATGAAAACATCCTGAAATTCTCACGTCGATGAATGGATAGGATGAAATATCATTATCAAATGGCTCTTGAGGATTAATATCCTTAAAACTTTGTACATCACTCAACATCATGAATGGCCTACCTCGATCAACGGATGGGAATTTATTTAGCCTAACACAAACAAATATCGACTTTTTGTTCCTTCCAACAAGGATTTCTCTTGATCCTTGAGCTCCTTCCTGGAAATTTGTTGACGGGCGAAATTGACTGTCCTTCAACTGGGAGAGTGGAACCGGTCCGGGGTTGTCTAAATAACCCAAGCTATTTGGAATGGACCACCCTGACGAGTTTAACGGCTCCGTTGGCCGCTCTAAGGTATTCTATGAAAACCAAAGAGAGAATTGATCTAAGCTAAGTGATCTAACTAAAGTAAATAAAACAAACTAAACTATAACTGAATACAAGAAACTAACTAAAATAAAGGAAACTAGAAACTAATAAAACAAAGAAAAGGAACTAATATACCAAATACTAATTATTCTATACAATCCACTAATTACTATTGTAATAACTCAAATCAGCTATCTAATTATCAGCTGCAATATTACTTATTCACAAATGTACACTATAAACAACTTACAGATTTGATTAAAACCTGCAAAACTCATGTGTTCTCTGCCCTAAGATAGCCAAGAATCTCTTTTTGATTTTTTATATTTTATGAAAAAGAAATAAACATTACTGAAATTAAACAATCTAATATATTTACTGAGATTAAACAATCTAATATAAATCTAATTAAAATTATATCTAAATTAAACTACCTAATGAAAACAGTAAACGACAAACTGATTGACCTGGAAACGCTCCAAGTCTGCCCTATGTATGATAACTTCTAAGCTGGTTGGAGGAAGAAATTCACACCGTTTAGTCCTTAAGCTTCTCGTAAACGATTAGCTATGCTGCTCCTTGAAGTGTTTACAGGACAAACAAGACATAAAAGAAAATCATAAAAATCTTCTGATGATAAATCTCTGCAATAAGGGAAACCTATTATGCAGAAAACTTATATGTAACAATTCAATCTATGAAGAAGACAAAGCTACCATTCACAAACTGAATTAACAATTGTTATGTCTTTTATCTATTTGGAAGCAACAAGATATGAATAACAGTAATTAAAATTATATCATTTGCATTTGATTTAGATAGCTAAAGTAGTCATAAACCATAAACAAAGTGATATACAAAACTTGAAACAAAATGTTGATATATTGAGAAGCTAAAGCTATGACAAAACATCAATTCTGCTCCAGTTTATATCAAGAATTACATATCCTTGTTCTCCCACGAATGAGGATGATCATTATTACAAAAATCATAAGTATATATAGGTTTCTCCATAGGGTAAAACATCCCTGTGGATAATTATCAAACAGTTTTACATAATCAGGAAAAGATCCCAAAATCTCCTAAACTAAGTAACTAAAAATGCAAGTGAAATCCTTGAGATATCCTCCAACTTCTCATAAACTCAATTGCAATTCGAATTTACCTAAAATAGAACACAAAGATCAAATTAGAAAGATATTTGAGTGACAAAATACAAAAAAAATGATCCTACGGACTTAGCTACAGAATCATCTGATTCTGTAGCTAGTCTAAAATAGCATATAGAATCAGATAGCAATCAAATAAAATCTTAAAAGAAATCAAATCTAATTTAATTTTCTTTTCATCATCAAAACGAATTACTAATAATTCAAGTGAAATTATCTTTTAAATTAAACAATATCAAAATAAATGCAATCAAAACAGAGTACAGAATGCTCTGTTTTCAGTTACCATAAAACATGGTCAAACTTTGACAGGCCTGTTTGTATCAAACAAAATTAAGTAGTGAATCAAGTGATATGAAATACGATGTAATCGTAATCAACTCAACCATAATCGAACAGAGTCGTATACAAGATATGATATGCCACAACATAACTAAAATCGATATCATCGAACACAACATATATGTTACAGCTGTAGCAATATCATGTCGTTTCAATCCATAGTAAAGATAGGCAGACTATAGAGATTATGCATACGATTCATTATGTTGTAATCAAATATGGGAAGGCTGTTACGATATACTCAAAACGAAACATGCGTAACAGTATTGACCAAAAATCACCATAGATTTCAATTGTTGGGTGTAACACAGTCAAAATCGAACAGCATTAATAACCATAACCTGGGAAGCAATCAAATAAAATCGGGTCTGGGCCAATTATAGACAAATTCATCGTCCTGAGCATGATCGTTTTGTTTTACAAATCCATTCGTAACTGAAAATACATTGTTATTCAAATTCAAAATAGAACAGGGTCGATTTAGTCAACGGGCCACAGCGAATTGACTGGATGGGAGTTGTATGACAGTTACGATTTGTATCACTTCACAATTTGGCAAATATGAAACAAAACCCTTTTTTAAACATGATCCAAATCGTATCTGGGCTGGTCAAAGTCATATAAAATTGCAACAGACAACCATCGTATATGTGCATCATAACCAATTCAAATCGCAACATAGATCGTGTTTCAAAATTTGAAATGCAAAACGGCTTGCCTATAATAGATGCAACAGAGCATTCAATCACAACTAATTTAAAACAATCAAATCCATATTATGATCAATAGAATCAAAACCAAATCCAATAACAAAATTCGATTTACCAAAACAATTTATATACAGCAATGCATGTTTATGTAACATAGCAGGTCAATCGTGTACACAGAGTTTATGAATGTGCCATATAAAAGGGTGAAAGTTATACCAGCGAGGTTGATGAGGCTATGTCAATTTTGAATTGACAATTGCCATGGCTGACTCGACATTCTTGAACAGAATTGAACCATTTGTTCGTTGCTTCTTGTCAGTGGGTTTCCCTTTGACATTCTGATCGGTGAGTTTTGCCACTTGGTCTTCCAAAGCATGGATTCTGGATTGCAACATCGGCACATCTAGGTAGTATCTCTCCAACCATAAACCACGCTGCTCGCATGGTGAAACAGTTGGTCGAGCAGAAGAGGGTTTCGATGAGTCTCTGAGGGTTCCACGATGTAGTCCAGGAAAATTAGGATCATCCCGCAGACAAGGTGGTAAATTCTTGACAAAGTCATAAGGAGGTTTGTCACACAAGCCTTCTGAGTAAGGATACTCGTTTGCGAGAAAACGTTCAATCTTCGAATCAGAATCTTCACTGACCACGATGGGCTCAGGGTTGGCAGGGGTTCGAGTTTTATTTCTTGCCATGCGAGAAATCAATCGAGCGTTTTTCTTACCTTTAGAATTAGCACCAGTTTTAGTTTTAGGCTCTTTGGCTGCGGGTTTAGCAATTTTGACCTGTTTGGTCATAGACATGGGCAAGTTCGTAGGTGGGTCGGGTAGAGGTTTGGGTAGCAAAACACTGTAAGGCATAGGGGGGATAGGTTTGCTTTCGCTCACCACAGGTTTATCAACCTGTGGTGATCTTGAGTCTTCAAAGCCATTACGACTGAGAAAATCACCCCAACAGTCATGACGTAACCCCAACTCATAAACTATAATCATTTTAATCAACCCCAAATGGAAGAGGTTGGTATCGGCCTGGCTGTGTTTGTACCTTTTAGTCATCTTAAACAGATTTCTATGCAAATAGTGAGGCATATTGAGGTCGTAGCCTATAAAAACCATCAATAGATGAAGGTGAAACAAGAAAATGAACCCGTACCTGCCCTCGCAAGTAATGAATTTCTTGATTATCATTAGCAGGTCATGCCAGCATGGTTTTAACATTTTTGCAGGAGTTCACCATTTGGGATTGGAAAAGAAATGTCCACGAGACATCTTCCACCTTGCAACTCTTCGACCACTTCTATCCCGTAGCAGGTAGACTGGTTGCCGAGCTAAGAAATTGCTCATTAATCTCTAACTGCACATCCCCAATTTTGGCTCGGCAGCCATCGAATGATAACGCAAATTGTCGAGCCACGATAGGGTTATAACCATCGAATTTTCTTATAAACGGGAGCCATCCACATTTCTCCAGGTCGCTATGAGCACTATCAAACATGAGCAGTGCTTGGCAACCGTTAGGCTTGTCCCTTACGACAGGAGCCATGGCCTCTGTACATAGTAGGGTTTGAATCGAACAAAACAATACACAGAGTCAAGAATGGTTATGGCTAACAGCTGCACAGCTCAAAGGGGAAAGATTAATTGTATGTGTGCGAAGGTGGTGGGATTACCACCGCCATGCAGGATAATAATGACGCAGTACAGTGTTGTTCCATCCACATAATATCGTTTAAACCATATGAATTGGCCAACCGAATAATTTAGGCGGTGGACAATGTATCAACTCGCCATACCATATATTATAACGATACGCCATTGCATAACTTAAAACCATTAAAGAAAAACCCAACGTTAACCAACGCACCATTGTATTAATCATGAAATCAAATCAAATGTTTAACCAATGTTTATCCAAGCGTGCCATTGTATAAATTCAGACTATCAAACCAAAAGTTTACCTGATCGTGATTTCATAACTTCAAACCTTTGCCTTTCAACTTGAAATCGAAACTCATATATTGATCATGCGCTCATAGCATAATATATAATCAATGTTTTATAAAACATTATGACAAATGGTTTTATAAAATCAATAAGTCAAGAGCTCAAAACAATAAGGATCATATCACATAAAACCAACATCAATCATGACCCTTATAGAATCAAATGTAACCAATAAACTTGCATGCTCAATGGCTTAAATCCAAATGCGCAATCAAAGTAAGAGTAGGCCAAGGGACATAGTTTGAAAGAACCTTTGCAGTCATGAGATAAGCCAATGGTAAAGTGCCCTTCAGAAAATTAATAAAAGACTACGACAGTCCAAACAACGATGGATGGGTTTTCACACTTTCAGTTGTGAAAACTGAATCGAAACCAAATTGCAATTGTCGCAAAAAAAGAAACAAATGTCTAGTTGCAAAATGCGACGATGACTTGTCGTTTAGAAGACAATAGGTGTAGGCAGCTTTTAGGGCAATTAAAAAAAATTGAATTGGCTGCCAACAAAATTCTGCAACGCTTTCTCTCCCTAGCTTTGGCCCTCTCAAAAGTCTCTCCTAGGCACACTTTACATTGCTTCTCCTCTTAGCGGCTCTCCTCCCTCCAACAAAGGATTTCCTCTTATTATTAAAAGGATCCAACCTTTATCTTCTCTTGAAGAGTCAACTCCTTGACCTCTGCTTGCGTTCTTATAAACTCTATCCCTCCTAATCTTGGAACTTAAAATAAGTTCTCCTGTGCACTCCTTGCATTTCTCCTGCACCTCAGAACTTAGAATGTTCTTGGAATTTGCACACCTTTCATGGGATATATGAACACTTGCACTATCTCTCCTGAGTCATGGACTTCAAGGAATTGTCTGCAAACTCCTTGTGCTCACTCTATGAATACTTTCACTTTCCCTTATGAGATTAATTGGTTCTGGTGTACCCACTCGACACACTCCTCCTGAACTCGAAACTAAGTTCTTGTGCAATAATTGCGCTAGATTCTCATAGTTCTCGAATAACTCTGGTGTGCACTCCTTCCACAACCTTACCTTGATATTTTTAACTACTATGAGTGTAGGGGCGCTCCTTCCGATCACTCTGTGAAAACTTGCATTATCCCTTCTAAGATTAACTAGTTCTGGTGTGACTACTTGGAATGCTCCTCCGAAACTCAAAACCAATTTCTTGTGCACTCCTTGCACTGGCTTCTCAGAATTCTCAAATAACTCTAGTGTGCACTCCTTGCATAGCCTCAAGAGCCTAGAACACTCAAAAATCCACACAAACGGGGAATTCTATCTATTCCTACAAAGAGAACATAAATGCACTCATGGAATTCACAAACATACAATAAACATTTAGAAAACAAATTCTCATTCACAAAGATAACACACGCAAAGATTCCTATACAGGAAAATATTATTTCCTATTAAATTTGAATGCCTTTTCAATGTTTACAGTGTTTACAAGACTGGACTGGAACACAGTCTCGGTAGTTCTCCTCCTCTCCTCTCCTGAACTCTCGTAATATATCTAGAGATAATAATCATCATAATATCAACAAATTGATTCTCATACAAAAGAGGGGATTCTTGAGCCTTCCTCCACCTAATTTCATTAAATAACAATTAATTTACAACTGACCTGAATCAGATCTAGATCCTCTAAGATCTAGGATCTACTACAACCATTAAAGGATATTACATGCAGCTTGGATCCATTCAATGAATATGTGTCTCTTCAATCCTCCCATCACTTAATTACATTAAATAGGATATTTTAAAACAAAATTAGAAGGTTGCACCCTCTCTCCTTGGTATCTTCTCCATCCCCATGCAATGTTGTGTTGGTTGCTGAGGAGGAGCGATGCTTCTGCATCATAATCCTCTGCATAAAAAAATCATGAGCTTATTCTCATGGCTCCCTTATTACTGTTGAAAATCTCTTGGATCCCAAAATTCTTTCTGGAGCTCCTCATCTACTCCTCTTCCTTTCAGCTGTTGTTGTTGTTGTTTTCCTATTGTTGTGGGTTATCCTCCTGGTTTCCAAATATTGTGTTGCAAGGATCCATCAATATTTCCACTGCAGTCTCCTCTTGTCAGCATCCATTTTTTACTGACTATATCCTTTGTTGATGCCAGCATCAACCTCCTTATCTTTTCTATCTTCTTGTCTAGCTTGTCCATGGGTTGGCTCCTCTCCTGTAGTGTCTGTTGTTACTACATCTCCTCTTCTGTATCAATCTCCAACTTGAATTGTTGTACAAGCCTCCTCTGGCTCATTACTCTTTCTCCTAGAGCTTCCAATTTTTCATACAGATCGAAGGGTAGATCATTCTCATCTCTTATGCTAACTTCATCATGTGTGGAATTGGATTTCCAATCCACTGCAGACTCCAATTCCGTAAAAATATTCTCTACACCTTCTCCTTGTAAGAAAACTCTCGTGGGCTATTCATCTTCAATTCCTATAAGTTGTTTCTCATCCATCTACTCTGACAGTTTTATTTCTTCTAGTTCCTATGTTCCTCTGTCAACTCCTTTGGCTGGCATAAATATATCTTCATCCAGTTGCTCCTCATGCTGGAACTCTTCTCCATTATCTTCTCTATCTACATAACTTTGTTTCTTCAACTCTCTTTGAACATTCTATTGGTTCACAACTGTGTGGGCCTCCTCCTCTTTCATATATTGATAAGATTTCAGTGTCTTCTCCTTCTCCTTTTCCTTAACAATCTCTGTTGGTTTTCATCCTTCTTCTAACCTGCAGTTACACATAAATTGTTACTTTTTAAAACATTTGGCACTATGGCCTCTCCTCTAGATTTCTCCTGCATCACCTTCTCATATGAAACACGTGCACTGTCCTATGTTGGGATCCTTGGTAGGAATAATATGATCCCTCCTATCATCAAAATGCAATGTTGATGATATTGTTCTTCCTTCTTCTCTTTGAGAGTTGAATTTTTCAACTTTTCATCATCTTCATTCATGCGGTTTGTAACCCCACATGAATCTGCATGCTTATGAGGCTTATCTATTGCCTCTTCCTCCTTCTCTTATGTTAGCACTTCATGTTGATATGAACTCTTATTTGATTCTGAGACTCTCAGATAGTCTCATCTCCTTCTTTCCCACTTGGCTATCTGATTTTCCTCTTCTACCCTCCTGGCATCCCTTGAGATATTGACGGATCTCTTCTCATTTCTCTCTTGGAAATTCACCCTTTCGTCTCTGCACTTCTGGCAGTTCATCATATCTTTAATTGATCTCTCTTCCTCCTCATCTCCATCAAGGCTTTGTCCTTCTTCAAGGATTTATCCTTCTTCAAGAAGAAAAATGTAACCCATTTCCTCATTTGTTGAGGGTCACTCCTCCTCTGATTTTTTGAGACTTTTTATTTTTCTCAACCATCTTCTAGGCATTTTATTTTTCCTTCTAATGATCAATTGTTGGATAGGCCACTGCACCTTCTTCTTCATGGGTCATTCATATATCCAGTTCTCTTTCTCTCCTTGTTGCATTCTCGTCCATTCCATCATCAATCTTTTGAGATCCTCTCTCATGTCCTTGAGCTCTTTATCCATTTCCTCTATGTTCATATTCTTGAGGCTTCCTCTTGAGCCTTGACAATGACCTTCAATGTCCATATTCTCCTCTCCTTCTCTATGATCTACATATAGACTCTTCTAAGCCTCTCCTTGCTTATCCTTTGGGTTCACCTGTTGGAACCTCCTATGAGATTTTACACTCCTACTGAGTGTAGGCGCACACCTTGCACTCTCTCCTTCTCCTGAGCACTCCTCTATTGCACTCCAACTTCTCAATTTAAGAGCTCCATAGTATATTATTTACTCCAATAACGCAACTAGTTCTTTTCTTCATCCCACCTTGTTGTTTACTTTCCTTCTTTGCAATTGAGAGCACCATTGAATTCCTCTTGCATTCATCCTAGATGTCTACTATCCTCACCCCTGCAAACATTATTCACACAAATATCTCATGCTCTATATTCTCCTTCCTTTTTCTATGGTATGAATAAAAAATATCTCTCTGATACCACCTTATTAAAAACCCCTATGGGATCACAGGACCTCTCGGACTAGGATCGAAATTCAGACTACACATGAGCCATATTGGCTCTCTTAGGATCTCACATAGACCCCTTGGTCTCCTTTTCTTCGCCACAAGCCCTTTCCTTTTGTCACAGGTGTGAATATTCAACACCACACTATTCCTTTTACTGCAAAAGGAATTCCTCATGTGATCGTGGCTATGACCACGCGCTTAACCAAAAATCGCTATCGAGATTTTCTTTCCATCGGAGTTTCACAAAAAACTCATCTTAATTCACCCTGAATTACAATCGGTGAAATTCGGTCACAAATTAATTCAACCGATAGTTGTCGGTCACCCCCACAATCTTCTCCTCTTCTAAATTTCGATGATCAAATTGACCTCGTCCCTGATAAAACAGTTCGAAACAATTTCTTTTTCCTTGAGGATCTATGGTCCTCAATACATATGGAACCTCCTAGATCGACGATCCTCCTTGTTTTAGATGCTAAAAACTCTCAAACTCTTTTCTCCTACGACTGCCCAACTCTGAACAACGATCTATATTTGATCTTGCATGATCTATGGTCCTCTTTGACTCAGACACTGATCTCCAACAAAGATCCACTAATCCTCGACCAACGACCAGGATTAAATATCTAGGCCACCACACAATGTTTGACTGACAACTATGATGAGACTTGGATCTCCACAGATTGATGGCTCTCAGTATTCGGGTATGAAATACTCCAAATACATGAAAACACCCCAAAATACTCACACTAATGAACAACTAGGATGAAATCTCATGATCGAATGGATATCGGGGATTCAGAGCCTTAAAACTACAAAAAACACTCAACATAACGAATGGCTTACCCCGATCAACGGTTGGGATTTTATTCAACCTAACACAAATGGATCTCGATCATTTGTTCCTTCCAACAAGGATTGATCCCAATCCTTGAGCTCTTGCATGGAAATTATGTGACGCTTTCTCTCTTGAGATTTGGCCCTCTCAAAAGCCTCACCTACACAGAATTTATGTTGCTCCTCCTCTCAACAGCCCACCTCCCTCTGACAAATGATTTCCTCTTAATATTTGAATGTTGCAACATTTATCTTCTCTTGAAGGGTTGACTCCTTGAATGTTTCTTGCGTTCTTCAAAACTCTATCCCTCCTGAGCTTGGAACTTAAAATAAGTTTTCTTGTGCAATCCTTGCGCTTCTCCTACACTTCATAACTTAGAATTTTCTTGTCCGCTCCATGCCTTTCATGGGCTCTATGCACACTTGCACTATCTCTCTCGAGTCTTCGAATTCAAGGAATCATTTTTGCACTCCTTGCGCTCACTCTGTGCATACTTTCACTATCCCTTATGAGATTAACTGGTTTTGGTGTTCCCATTTGGCATGCTCCTCCTAAAATCCAAACTGCATTCTTGCGCACTCCTTTCACTGGCTTCTCAGAGTTCATGAATAAATTTGGTGTGCACTCCTTTCACAACCTTCCCTTGATATTTTACACCACTATGAGTGTAGGCACACTCCTTGTGCTTGCTCTATGAAAAATTGCACTATCTCTTCTGAGATTAATTGGTTTTGGTGTGGTCACTTGGAATGCTCCTCTAGAACTCAAAATTGATTTCTTGCACACTCCTTGCACTGGCTTCTCAAAGTTCTCAAATAACTCTAATGTACACTCCTTGCACAGCCTTGAGGGCCACAACACTCAGAAATCCACAAAAATAGGGAATTCTATCTATTCCTGCAAAGACAACATAAATGCACTCATGGAATTCATAGACATTTAATAAAAATTCATAAAACAAATTCTCATTCACATAGATAACACACACATAGATTCCTATAGAGGGAAATATGATTTTCTATTAAATCTAAATGCCTTTACAATGTTTACATTGTTTGCAAGACTGGAGTGAAACATAGTCTCAGTTCTTCTCCTCCTCTCCTCTCCTGAACTCTCCTAATATATCTAGAGAGAATAATAAACATAATCTCAATATGTTGATCCTCATACAAAAGTGGGGCTTCTCGAGCCTTCCTCCACCTAATTACATTAAATTACAATTAATTGAAAAATGATTCGAATAAGATTTGGATCCCCTAAGATATATGATCTACTACAACCATTAAAGGTGATTACATGTAACTTGGATTAATTCAATGAATATTTATCTCTTCGAGCCTCCCATCACTTAATTACATTAAATGGGATATATTTAAAAAAATGAGAAGGTTGTACCCGCTCTCCTTGGTGTATGCTCATCCTCATGCGCTATTGTGATGGTTGTTGACATGATACTAAGAGGGAACGATGTTCCTATATTAGATAACCTCTATCAATTGTGCTTCTTTACTTCTGTCATGGATCACCAGAATTGTTGTTATTATTAGGTCTGGTCAATTTATTTCATACTCATACTACTCACACACTCTCTCAAGTTGATCTTCTCCAACCATTTTTCTATTCAACCTCCACATGTTCCATAGGTTACAAATATCCTCTCTTTTATTTTGTCTCTTGTACCACTCCAATTTTTGTATGTCGGACATTTGTTTCTAAATTTTCTTTCCTCTCGAAAACATTTATGCTTCAATCGAATGAACGTTGGTATTCTCTTTTATTATGGAATATAATGGATCAGTCGACCCCTGAATGTTGCCCCGACTTACTCAGATTCCGTGAATATGAACATGTTTATTTGCTGAAAAATTAGTCCTAGGCTTGTTTTGTATCATTTCACCTTGCTTCTAGGAATTCGGCCCACTTTTCCTCTCTCTTACCATTGAATATTTTGTGGTGGTGTACCAAGTCGAGGTAAGAATTAAACAATGTCTCCTACGCCTTTTTCGAGAAAATATTTATGAAGCAGTCTGAGGATGGTGCAACTAAATCCGTCATGTATCTCTGTGCATAATTTTTCTTTAATGTATTGAGGGATTTTTTTATCCTTAATATATTGTTCTATTATGTAATAATCGGAAATTATTTCAACCCACTCGTTCATATTCGTTCGACCTTCGTATTTAAGCTTGAGTGTTAATTTTTCGTCAGGAGTTAATTTATGCATTACCATATTTTTTTATGTACTCGAACAATGATTCTAGTATAGCTTCTAGAAATCATTTGAGGGTCTCCAAGAAAAATCGTGATCATCCTTCTGCTAGCATTAGGTTTTTTCTTCTTGCATAATTCTTAATGTAATTTTCATTTTTTTTCTCCCACCATTCACGTATGTCTTGTAAATTTATCATCTATGTGATATTATGCATGCCCAGTTCATAACTACAGACAATGGAACCAATGTTGTAATCTAGATAAAAGTAGGGGAGTGCTACCAGTAGTTCAATACATAAGAAAGAATAGAATCAAATATACATACCTATAGACAGACATACACAAAGTAGTGGAATCCCAAAGAAAAACTTTTATTAGATAGATGAGTCAATACAACACAGTGGATACATTCTTGTCTATTTATACCTACATATTCAATTACTAGGAAATTGTAACTACTTAACTTCCTAGGATGGTTGGTTAACAAAACTCTCTACCGAATTATACTTTCAACTTCGATAGTTGACTGAATAAATCTTAGTTGACTGTCAGGTCTAGTCGACAGAGTCGAATATCCCTTACAACACTCTCGTATTGTATCCTCTACCATGGCTTCTCTCCAATCCATCTGATTGATTTCTTCCTCTGTCACTAAATCAAATCATTCTCTATAGTCCTCCTAACTAGTTGCATCCTCTTTCACTCAATAAAATCCTATTGTCTGACATGATCTCATCTTGGAAGACACCTTACTCCTAGAATCCTCCTGCCTATCAAACTCTTTTTTGGCAATCTCAACCCACGACACCTAGTTGGTAGTATTGGAATATGCCTCTCTCCCATATGGACCTAAAGGTTCGATCCCACCAAGCGACATAATCTTCCTTTGAGCCTCATGAATCCCTTTGAGTATAGACTCCCCCTGATCCTCCTGAATCCCTTTGAACTTGGACTCCCTATGAGTCCACACAACCTTCAGAACTACTTTCTCCCTATCCACTATCCTCTGGATAGTCTTGAGAGGTTTCTCCTTCCTACTATATCTTGAGGGATGACTCCTTATAGACCCTGGCTCCCTCTAAGCTAGTACTACTGGTGGGGCCACCTGCCTCACCACTCGTGGATCTACCTTCTCCCTCTGCACCTGTGTTATTGGTGGGGCCACCTGCCTCACCACTAATAGAGCTAATTTCTCCTCCTCATCTGTATCTCTACTCCTGTTGGTCACATCACACATAGGATAGCCCTCTCTAACTCCAAGAACCACTAATGATCTGAAGATAGATCCTCTGGGAATAAAAAACACCTATATAACTCAAAATAATATGTGGTACCCCTTTCTCTCAATCTATGATACTAAGAGAACACTCTCTTGACTCCAACTGGAGTGATACTATACCAAATCCTTGTACTACATGCTTGAATACCATGTAAATATCCACACACAAGTCTGATCGAATCTCTATGAAAGTGAAAAATAACTCTCTAGCACCTGTCATATGAAAATATTCTTTGTTATCCACCAACTAAGGACCCTTGTTGGAGACTATACCTGAAAGGGTAGAAACCAAGAATGTGTCCCTCTAGAACCTTTCTGCAACTGCATCAACCTTTGTTGTTGATTCCTACTACCTTCCTCCCCTTCCCCTTCGATATGGACACTATGAATAAAAAGGATCATATCCATGACACTCAAACCATATGTATCCTCCCTATAAACCAACAGAGTCTCCTCCTGAATACAATCAGTCCATATCCTCTCAAACCATGGAAACATCTCTCGTGCACAGATCCCCTACACAAAAGGTTCCCAAAACCTGGGAATACCAACTCATCATCCAATAACATATGTCCATCTCATAAAAACACTACATAGTCCTACTCCTCAATCCTTGAGGTTGAGAACACACTTATGGAACCCATGGCACATTGTCCAGTAGCAACACACCCCCTGAATCTATATAGAATACCACTGCTCCAAATATGTATACTACATGCTTGGTCCTCCTACCAAGATCCTTGTACATAACTGAGTTAGACACTATGAAGGTCATGAACAAATAATGTTCCTCAATCATGTGTTGATGGCTCCCACTATACAAGAACCATGAAATCCTCCAAGGAAAGCATCCTTCTTGATCTCCAAGTCATGACCATCCAATGAACTCCTACCCAAGTCCCTAATCCAAGTCACCAAAAACTCTTTGTGTCTGCACATGATACCACTGATCCTATGTCCTCATCTAAATGGTCCCAAGATACAGTTGGACACTCAGTCTAGTCCATTTGTAACATCCTGTTCTGGCGCACTGACAAAACTTATTCTTTAAGGACACTTGCTCGCAAGTGATCTGGATTTTTGTGATGATGAACCACTTAACCTTGATGATGATGCATCATGATTGATGACAGGATGTTTTACTATTGCGGTATACAGGTGCTATTGACTCAGTTTCATTGAGTGTGCAGGGTTTCGGACCTTGAGGATATAGAGGCATCGGTGGAACTCCCTTGGACTCCGGATTGAGTCAGGGAGTGGGTTATTTGAGTTGTTTCATTTACGGTGATATTGATATGTTTTGATGATAAGCTATTGATTTTATGATATGTTGTTGACATGATCTGACATGATGGTTGATGATGCAGGTTGACGATAGCTTGTCGACCAGACTCACATATGGAGTAAAGGGGCTACACACGAGTTCCAGAGAGATTGAGGGAGAGGTGTGACAGCAGCCCTGCCACAGCCTATTAGCACTCTCACCGTGGCTCGAACTGTAGGTTAACGATTACCTAGTTCGAGAGGATCCACGATGCCGTG
>ML782844.1:326574-352312 GCA_009831015.1 Picea engelmannii
TATATACCAAGGAGACATTTTCATTTTGAATCATCTTGGACTTGAACATTTAAGTGGGGTAAAAGGAGGTTGCCCCCTTGAAGAGGCTTATTATCTGAAATTATCTCTTTTTCAAGGCGTTGATTACTTTTCCTGAGGTTTTTCTATGCTATATTGATGTTTGGTTCTTAACATCATAAAACAGGGTTTCCTTCTTGGAAAAAAAACCTAAAATAACTTCTACTATCATAGTTGTGACATTATAACGAATGATCTAGATTGACTATGAAATTACAATATTCTACACAGCAAATTTTCCAAAAAAATCGCTTCAGGGGCNCAATGATAGGGGGGAAATCCCCCCCACACCCCTTGTTAGTGAATGGGGTCCAGACACAAATCAAACAAACCTTTGAATAAGGAAGATAATCAGGCTCCACAACCAACAATCTCCCACTTGGAGATTGATCATAACAACTTTACTATTGTTGTAGTTGGTGGACTATACTCCACCTTAGACCTAGAAATTTTATCATCTTCACCTTCATCCTTGAAGCCCGACTGAAATTGAGCACGAAATCACTTTCTCCCTCGTTACTCCCTATGTTAACATGTCTGCAGGATTCTGGCTAGTATGTATCTTTTCCAACTTCAAATGTCCATATTCCAAGATAGATCGTATGAAATGGTACCTAAGATGTATATGCTTAGTCTTAAAATGGAAGGTTGAGTTTTTTGCAAGATGAATGGCACTCTTGCTATCACAGTAAAACCTTCTATTCTTCTTCTTCTTTCCCAATTCCTCAATAAACCTCTATAACCAAATCATCTCTTTATTAGCCTCTATAGCAACAACATTGTAATATTCCAGATATTAAAAAGTATGTAGAACATAAATAAATAGCTAGGAATGGAAGATGAACAACAATATAACTAGAACAACACCACTATAATACCAAAATGATACCAAAATAACACCAGAAAGAGCACTTTGATTACTGAGAGAAATGTTCACTTGCCTCTTCGAGGGGGAAACGTCCAGCAAAGCAGATATGTATTACTATAATATCCAAGATAAAATTTATCATACCCTCGAATCCTATTTATACTAAATATGTCTATCAAAAGAACCATCACGAGAAAGATCTTTCTAGAAGCGAAAGCTTCTATTAGGTCTTCTTACACTGGACTTATTCTTCCTTATTGCTAGGCCTTATTAATATTTACCTTTATTACATTGGAATATATTATTATACCTATGTGAGGGGTTAGGTCCCTAACATGTCCTCCCCCTTAAAATCAACCTTGTCCTCAAAGCTTGAGATGTGGAAATTTCTACAAAATGGTAGTTGGTTCTCAAGTGGCATCTACTAGAGTTGTATCTTTCCACTGGACTAACACTTCCTTGATGGTTTGCTGACGCAAACGATGCTCACGCTGGTCCAAAAATGCTTGTGGTTCTAGACAAATGGAGCCTTCTTCATCAAACTCGGGAAGGTTGGTTTGAGTTTGGAACTTAGTTTCAATCACCTTGTTTAAGAAGGAAACATGAAAAACAAGATGGAGCTTAGAATGAATGGGAAAAGCTAACTGATAGGCCACCTGTCCCACACACTTGAGAATGGTATAAGGACCATAAAATTTGGGTGCCAGTTTTTGACAATGGTCAACCTTGAGGGAATTTTTCTTGTAAGGTTGCAGTTGAAGAAACACCTGATCCCTTTCTACAAATTGATGTTCAGAACGACCTTTATCTGTTTGTTGCTTCGTGTAATTTTGGGATATGACCAAATTCTCCTTAAGGGTACAGAGAATAGCCTCTCCAAATGTAATTGTTTGGTCAACCGCCTAGGCCTTCAAGACACTTGGAAAATATGAGAGAACTGAGGGTGGTTTTTTCCATATATCACTTCAAAAGGATTCATGCAAGTAGTTGTATGGTACGAAGTGTTGTACCACCATTCAGCTAATGGTAACCATTGAGCCCACTAATTTTTCCTTTTCAAGGAAAAACACCTCAAATATGTTTCCAAACATGTGTTGAAAACTTCAGTTTGACCATCAGTCTGAGGATGATAAGTTGTGCTAAGATGCAATTGGGTGCCTTGTAGCTTGAACAGTTCTTGCCAAAAACATTTGGTGAAAGTTGGGTCACGATCAGAAACAATAGAATGTGGCATGCCATGAAGCTTGAAGACCTGATCCATGTGTTCAACAACACAGGTATTCCAACAGAGGAAAAACACTTTCAGTAACCACACACATAACCAGATCAAAGATCAACACACCGATGTTTTCACGTGGTAAAACCCCTACAGGGAAACATCCACGACCCCAGCTAACGCGGCCACTTGGAGAAGTTTATTAATGCAAAGAAAAAGATTACAGAGAGATTTTACAAGAGAGTTTCTCACAATCAATCATAGGAAAATGACCCTCCATGCTCTTTAAATAGAGATCATGGACCAATCGGGCGTTAAGCCACAGATCAATGGCCATTAAGATCGAGGAGAGTATGAACCGTCAGATCACTCTATGTCGGGAACATATTGTGACCGTCAGATTTCCTAACTACAAATGCATACTAATGAATACTAAAGAAACACACTATAAAAAACACTTTTACCTAATGACACAATAGACCAAGTAGATCTTACTAACTCCTAAGTGTCTAAATATCCTAACATCCCCCCTTAAGAACAACTTTGGATGGGATTGAGGCATTTACAATAGTGACACAATAGGAGAAGGGGGGAGTCATTAGAGACTATCCCCCCTTAATGACAACTTCCTGAACTACTAACATAGATCGAAGTTTGGAAAACTTCGCTTTTGTAAGAGACTTTGTGAAAATGTCTACAACTTGATCTTCTGGAGGGCAAAAGAGAACTTCAATAACTTGATCATGAATGAACTTTATGATGAAGTGCATGTGTAGCTCGATGTGTTTGCCATGATGATGTTGAACTAGGTCTTTGGTGATCTTGATGGCACTCTGATTGTCACACCAAAGTTTGTTCGGATGATGGTGTTGGAATCCAAACTTTAAAAGGATCTGTCGAAGCCACAGGGCTTCATGACTTGCATTTATCGTTGCTCGGTACTCTGCTTCTACTGAAGAAAGTGAAATATCCTATTGTTTCTTAAAGGCCCAAGTGACAGGTCCTGAACCAAGCCTGAAAACATAACCCGCAATAGACTACCGATCATCAGCGTCACCGACCCAATCTGAATCAGTGAAACCAACCAATAAAGGAGTCCCCCTTGAACTGTAATGTATCCCGAACTGAACTGTACCATGAACATAGAGAAGTATCCTTTTAGCTTCTTTCCAATGGCTTTCATGGGGTGTTTTCATATATTGGGCAACAAGACCAATAGCAAAGGAAAGATCAGGACGGGTATGAGTCAAGTATAATAGGCTACCAACTAACTGACGGTATAGGGTGGCATCAACTTCAGGAGAAGTATAGGTGGCAGAAAGCTTGATTCCAGACTAGAAGGGACAAGGGGTTGGTTTACAATAGTCCATGTGAAAGTGACGAAGAAGGTCACAAGCATACTTAGACTGGGAAAGAAAAATTCCTTCATTGGTTTGAAAAACTTGGAGGCCAAGGAAATAGTGCAAAAATCCTAAGTCTGTCATTTCAAATTTCTTCTTAAGGCTAGTTTTCACATGGTTTAAAATTTTTGAGTCAGTACCAGTAAGGATAAGGTCATCAACATAAAGGACAAGGATTATGAGATGGCTTCCTACTTTCTTGGTATAGACATTAGGATCAGAATGGCATCTAAAGAATCTGGTGGCAATAAGAAAGCTATCCATTTTGGCATACCAAGCTCGGAGAGCTTGCTTGAGACCATAAAGAGATTTCTTGAGGCGACAAACAAGGCTAGATTCATTCTACACATAGCTAGGAGGTTGTTCCATGTAGATTTCTTCTTGAAAATATCCGTGCAAGAAGGTGGATTTAACATCCATCTGATGGACCTCCCATTTATGTGAGGCAACAAGGGCAAGAACAAGGCGGATGGAATTCATTTTTTTTACAGGGGCAAAGGTTTCATTATAGTCAATTCCTTCAAATTGGGAAAATACTTTGGCAACTAACCGAGCCTTGTGTCTTTCAACACTTCCATCTGATGCATACTTAGTTCTGTAGACCCAGTTGCATCTAACAAGTTTTCTTCCCTTTGGAAGAGGTACAAGATCCCAAGTATTGTTTGCCATTAAAGAACGATACTCTTCATTCATTGTTGTATCCCAATCTAGATGACCTGAAGCTTTTGCAAATGTCTCTGGATCATGAGTTTCTGAAACTTGATCCAAAAAGAGAAGAGGCTTGCTGGAACTGTGAACGTGTCTGACCTAGATCTGAAGGATCATCAACAAGATCACGAGTTGCTTCTCGCGTTGAACGAACCCATCTAGGAAGCGGTGGAGCTAGTGTTGGTTCAGGTTCAAAGGACACATCTGGAGGAGGGTGAGAAGGCAGAGGTGGATTTTCATCCTCATTGTCATCATCTGAATAAGAAACTAGATCATAAGAAGGCACAAACGTCGAAGATGGATCACAGGCCGAAGAAGGCACAATCATCGAATTAGGCTCACAGGCCAAGAGATTTTCATCAAATTTAACATCTCTTCTAATAATAATTTCATTACAATGTGATTGAAGAAGTCTGTAACCTTTGACATCTTTAGAATAACCAACAAATATACACTTCTCACTTTTAGGATGCAATGCTTTCCTTTTCTCATCAGGAATGTGAGCCCATGCTATACTGCCAAATACATGGAAGTGACTTACATATGGTTTAATTTTAGTCAAAGCGTCTTCCAGTGTTATATTGTTAAGAGCCTTTGTGGGAGTGTGATTTACTATGTAATTTGCATAGTTGATGGCTTTCGCCCAATACTTTAGACTTAATACCTTAGATTGGATCATATAATTAGCCATTTCTTTTAATGTGCAGTTCTTTCTCTCGGCAACACCAGTTTGTTGTGGTGTATATGGAACAATGTGTTGCATTTGGATTCTCTGTGTAGTGCAATAGCTTGTAAAATTATTGTTCACATATTCGCCTCCATTATCTGTTCTTAACCTTTGAATTTGATGTCCAAATCGCTTTTCTACAAGGGCCTTGTGGGCCAAAAACTTGTCAAAAACTTCACTATTAAGTTTTAAGAAGTCACCCCAAGTACATCTGGAAAAGTCATCAATGAAAGTTAAGAAATACTTGCACCTAGAAAAATAAGGAGACGAAAGTGGACCACGCAAATCACTGTGAACAAGCTGCAAAGGACCCGAGGTGTGACAAGAGGCACGTTTTTCAAAACTATCCAGATGATTTTTTTTTAGAACACAACCGGCACAAACACCATCTCTGCATGAAACAAGAGGAAGACCAGTCACCATCTGTTGATTACATAGTTGTTTCAATGAGCGATAGTTTAGATGACCAAACTTCTCATGCCAAAGTTTGCACAAGTCATCGCTATGAGCAACAAAAACTGATGAAAAAGCTGATGACCCAAAGTTTTCAAACTTGTACAACCTGGTAATATCATCAGCAATTCCAATTGCAAGAACATGCTTAGGATCTTTTAGATCCTTGATTACAACTTGGTTAGGTGAAAACTCGACAGTTTTACCTTCACCTGAATGAGTGATTTGATATACTAATATAAGGTTACAAGAAAGACTTGGAACACATAATACATCATTGAAATGACCATTATCTACTTTAACTATTCCATATCCTACAACACTAAGAGATCTATCATCACCAAAAAATATTTCCTTGGTGTTACATTCATTTAGAGAAGAAAATATGGCTTTATCCTTAGCCATATGATAATATGCTCCTGAATCAATAAGCCACTGATCAGAAGAAGAAGTAGTAGTAGAATTTGAATTGAAGGAGAAACCAAAAGCAGAAAGTGCATGTCCGTAAGAAGAAGAAGTAGAATCAATACTGATGTTGTGCTTCTTCATCGCTACTTCTAAATATGCCATCTTCTTGAAACATTTGGACTCATCATGACCATCTTTATCACAAAAGTTGCAATGTCTGTTAGTATTCTTACTTTTATATTTTTCTCCTTTGTCACCAGTAGGAGCTGAAGTTGTCTGAGCAGATTTGGGACCTTTATGTTGTTTGTTGTTGTAGAGAGGATGTTGCTTCTTGGGATACTTGGGTTTATCTTTCTGCTAGGAAACTAAGGCTTTGTTGAAGGGACCTGTAGTGTTGATCACTCCAAATTGTACAACCTTATCTTCCTCTCGAATCAAAGAAGCACAAAAGGACTCAAGAGTGGGTTTTTCATAAGCTTCTTTCCCTAGAGCCTCTCTCATGGCATAGAAGGTAGATACAAACATAGAATATGCACTACCTAGCTTACAAAGAATAAGATAGATGCAACGCTCTTCCTCCATATTTATCTTACATTATTCACATAAAATTCTGAGTGTTTTAAACCTAGATAGATAGTCTCCAAGGAAAGAAAAATCATTTGGACTCAAGGTCAGTATTTGATTTTCTAACGGTTGTGATCGAATAATATTGAGTTTACAAAACACATATTCAATTGTGTTCCAAGCTTCTTTGGGGTCATCAATATCTTGAAGGTGGTACCTTAAATCAGGAGAGATGGAAATTCTGATTAGTCCACGTGCTTCATCATTCCTATTATCCCACTTGGATTTCTTATCAGCATCAGTGGGTGCTTTTTCCTTTCTCAAGGTAATCTGATACAATCCTTTACTTCTTAATAAATCTTTCATATGAGATTTCCATTGGAAGTAATTGTTGTTGGTAAGAAAGACAGTACTTTTAGAAGCCATATTAAATATGCAGATAATGTGGATTTAAAAACTTAAACTGATGATCTGGATGGAAATAGCTCAAAAAGTTATGCGGTTTAAAAAAAAAACCAGCACTGAAAACAGACTTACGATGTTAGAGTTATGCCCTTTTGAAAAAAAGGCACAATCGGTAACCAAATGACCACGTGATTGTGTAAGTTGTTTTATGAAGTGACCCACTTTTATAAAAAGAAGTGGGGATCACTTTTACAATGAAGTTACTTTATAACAAAAAAGTTGCATGCAAAATAAATAACTCTAAAATAAAATATTAAAGCTACTTATAGTGATTCACTTTTATACTTGAAGTGAAATACACTTTACAGTTTTAGCATGAAATTTTTCAAAAAAGGTAACAAAATAAAGACTTGAACTCAAGACCTCTTACTTAATAAGGCAACTTTTAACCAAATGATGTAGCAAAACATATTGTAATGTTCAGAAGGAGGATTGTTGTTGTTGTTGTTGTTGTTGTTGTTGGAGAGAGTGCTAAAAAAAACCTATTTTCACACAAGAAAAAAAATTCGCTTCTTGATGACAACAAGGGTTAGATCTCAGTTAGATTACCTGAAAGAAAATAAAACAAAACCGAAATAAAACCAAAATACTACTCTGCAAAAAATTTAAAAAATGCGTATTCAAGCTTTATACCTCTGGATCTGACTGTAATGGTCGTATCTTGGGCAAACATAAACCTTTTCGAGTGAAACGAAAAGTTTTTCTGACTGAAACGAGTGCTTCAGATGCAATGGAATAGTCATATCATCCCATATATGTATGGAAATTATATAAAGTGGAGATGAGTCAACTCAGCTTCACGATCTTGATCTACAACAGGAGTGGGTCTTCAAACAAGCTCTGATACCATGTTCAACAACACAGGTATTTCAACAAAGGATGAACACCTTCAGTAACTACTCACATAAACAGATCAAATATCAACACACCGATGTTTTCACGTGGTAAAACCCCTAAGGGGAAACATCCACAGCCTCAGCCAATGCGACCACTTGGAGCAGTTTATTAATGCAAAGAAAAAGATTACAGAGAGATTTCACAAGCAAGTTTATCACAATCGATTATCAGCAAATGAACCTCCATGCTCTTTAAATATAGATCATGGACCAATCGGGTGTTAATCCACAGATCAATGGCCATTAAGATCGAGGAGAGTATGAACCGCTGGATCACTCTATGTTGGGAACATATCGTGACCGTCGGATTTCCTAAATAGAAATGCATACTAATGCATACTAAAGAAACACACTAGAAAAATCACTTTTACCTAACGACACAATAGACCAAGTATATCTTACTAAATCCTAAGTGTCTAAATATCCTAACACCATGAAAATTTGAGCCAAAGTGGGTGTTGTAAATGGGTGTTGAAGAGCACAAAAATAAGCATACTTGGAAAGATGATCAAGTACCACCATTATGATGGATTATTTCCCAATTTAGGTAAGCCTACAATAAAATCCATAGAGATATCCTGTCGAATAGCAGGTGGAATCGAAAGTGGTTGTAGTGTGTCAGGAGATTTGATTGTTTCTCCCTGGTTGCATTGACACACATCAAATTCAACCACAAAATTATGAACGTCTTGTCTCATACCATCCCAGAAAAAAGAACGTTTGACCCTATCATAGGTTTTGCTAAACCCGGAGTGCCCATTTGTGGGTGTAGCATGAAGCTAAGAAAGTACTGTGGATTTAAGTTTTGATTGTTTTCTTAAATACAAACGACCTCTGTATTGAAGCTCATCATGGAGCCAAGAGTACCCTGGGGAAACTAGAGAATTGGACTACAATTGTTGTATCAGATGCGAATTTTTGGGATCTTATAGCCATTCTTGGCGAACAGCTTGGAGCCAATATGGTACAATGAAGGAGAGAGAAAAAATGGATCCTTCATATTCATATTTTTTGAAAAGTGCATCGGCAACCACATTGTCTTTTCCTTTCTTGTAAATGATCTAATAATCATATCCAAATATCTTAGTCACCCATTTTTGTTTCTCTGGGGAGGAAATGTGTTGTTCCATAAAATACTTGAGGCTTTGATGATCTTTATTAATTTGGAAGCGTTGCCCCAATAGATAAGGGTGCCAAAGATCAACGACATGCATAATAACCAACATTTCCTTTTCATAGATTGATTTTCCCAAATTTTGCTCAGATAGTTGTTTGCTAGTAAAGGCCAAAAGCTGACCCTCTTGCATAAGGACAGTGCCAATTCCTTTCCCTAAACCATCACATTCCAGGAAAACGGTCTTTGTGAAATCAGGAAGGGTCCGGACTGGATTGGTGCACATGGTCATCTTCAAGGTTTGAAAATCCTGAGCAGCTGCTAGGGTCCAAGTGAAAGAATTATTTTTCAGGAGTGCAGTTAGAGGTGCCACAATCTTTCCATAATTCTTAACAAACTTGGGATAATAACCTGTTAAGCCCAAAAATCCACGCAATCTTTTGAGAGTCTTTGGGTGAGTCCAATCTTGCATAGATTCAATCTTTTTAGGATCCACCCTGACCCCTTCCTTGCCAACAAGATGACCCAAGTACTTGACTTTTGAGGCGCCAAAATCACATTTAGATTGTTTCAGGAAAATTTGGTGCTGAGACAGTAGATGGAGAACTCGATCCACATGAGAAATATGGTCTATCTAGGTTTTTCTATAGATGAGGATATCATCAAAGAAAACTACGACAAAATGACGGAGAAAAGGACAGAAGATATGATTCATGAGGCTTTGCAAAGTGGAGGGAGCATTACACAAGTCAAAGAGAATGACCAAAAACTCATAGTGGCCCTCATGAGTTCTAAAGGTAGTGTTAGGAATGTCTTCCTCTTCCATACTAATCTAGTGGTAGCCAGAACGAAGATCAAGTTTAGTAAAGAACTGGGCACCACTCAATTTAGCCAATAGGCCATCAATGAAAGGAATGGGAAATTTGTCTTTAATGGTGAGTTTACTGAGGGCACGAAAGTTAGGACACATGCACCAAGAACCTTCTTTCTTAAGGACTCATACTAGGGTGGATAACACCTGTGTTGAGCAGTTCTTGAGTCATTTTCTCAATTTCATTTTTTTGGAAAACGGGTGATGATAGGGACGAATATTGGGAAGAAGGCTTCCTGGGACAAGGGGAATGGAGTCATCATGAACACCACAGGAAGGAGGGAATACCTGGGGAGTGGAAAAAACCACTTGATGTTTAGAGAGGATGGATTGGAGGTCTTGCGGCATAGAGGGGTGTCTCAGTTTCTTGTATGGGGAAATAACGTCAGAATGACCTTTTCTGAGCAGCTTTTCCATGCAATGGGAATTAATTATCTCTGGGGAACTAATGTTGATTCCTTGGAACTTATATTGTTGGCCCTCCTAGTCGAATTGCATGGTTAATTCCTTAAAATCCATGAGAATGGGACCCAAAGTCCTTAGCCATTATGCGCCCAACACAATGTCACAACCGCCCATGTCGATAGCAAGCATATGAGATTTAAAGTGGTAGCCACCAATTTAGAGATGCACATTTTCACAATGCCCTCCACATTTCATGGACCAGCCATTGGCAATCATAATTTGGAAATTATTGACATCACGGATATAGAAATTAGTTTCTTGGGCAATGCGAGGATGAATAAAATTGTTGGTGTTTCCACTATCAACAAGAATGATGACCATCCTATGCTTGATGTAACCAATTAGCTTGAGGGTTTGGGGAGCAGAGAAGCCAGTGAGATCATTTAGGGAAATGACTAGTTCTACTTCGGGAGGGTTTGAGGAAGGGGTTATGTTAGTGGGTTCAGGTGACACAAACACAAGGGGAGCCTCAACATCCTCTTCTAAAACATCCTCCGAGATGGCCATAAAAATATTTTGTTCCTTACACTTGTGTCCCGAAAAATATTTGTCATCACAATTATAACAAAGGCCTTTTTTGGCGTTCAACCATTTCGGCCCTGGTCAATTTTTGGATCTTTAGTGGAGTAGGAGGAGTGGGATTTACTGGTTTAGTGCGAGGAATAAATGAGGGTTTTCGGTTTTGAGAAGAGAAAACATGTTGTGCTTCCTTATCTCTTTTAGTAGCCTCCACCCAACTCTGATACCAAGCCATGGGTACATGGGCGTGAATATCATCCTTGAGGCCACTCATAAAAAATTCTCAGAAAAAAGCATCTGACATGCCCTCTGTACGAAAATCCAGTCGCTCAAAAGAAGCTATAAAGTCTTCCACTATCCCAAATTGTTTCAACTTTTTAAAACGACCTAAATGGTTGGTGTCACTGTTAAAGCATTCATAAATCTCTACCACAAAGTGTGTCCAAGAAACATACCCTTGGCGGGCAATTTTTCTCCATTACCACCATTGCCAACATTCTTGATCTAGATGGAGAACACCATACCAGAGTTTGGTTAACTCATCTGTAATGCCATACAAAGAGAAACAATGTTCCATTTGAGTTACCCAACCAGTGGGATCTGATCCATAAAATTTGGTCACATCCACACGTGGAAGGTGTAGGTCACGTTGAAGGTGATGGGGCTGAAAATTATGGGAATGAGAGGAAGTTTCACCTTCGGTATGCAAAGGTGGGTCAGATAAGGGAGGATATGCAGGGATATGCAATTTGGTGCAGATCATTGTAGTGACAGATTCAAGCTGGGTAGTAATGTCTTGTTTGAGGTCTTGTTTGAGTTCCTCGATTGAGGCAACGATGGAGGAATGCATGTTTTTATTGATGGTGGAAATATTGGCACTGAGTTGTATCACTTCTTGTTAGGTCTCTGTGAAATTAGAGTGAAAGGTATTGAAGTGAGATTCCAAGTCTTGGCTATGGGTATGGGCCATGATGACGAGGGAACCGCAAAGGGGTGGGTGGGGTCACACAAAAAAAAAATTGTTGAAAAATGATAGGTATGAATGCGATAAGGGAGAAGAGAGAAGGTGCTCCGATACCACTTGTAATATTCCAGATATAAAAAGGTATGCAGAACAAAAATAAATATCTAGGAATGGAAGATGAACAACAATATAACCAGAACAACACCACAATAATACCAAAATGATACCAGAATAATACTAGAAAGAGAACTTTGATTACTGAGAGCAATGTTCACTTGTGTCTTTGAGGGGGAAACCTCCATCAGAGCAGAGCTCTATTACAATAATATCCAAGACAAAATTTATCATACCCTTGACTCTTATTTATACTAAATATTTCTATCAAAAGAACCATCTAGAGGAAGATCCTTCTAGAAGCGGAAGCTTCTATTAGGTCTTCTTACATTGGACTTATTATTCCTTATTGTTAGACCTTATTAGTATTGACCTTTATTACATCGAAATATATTATTCTAACTATGTGAAGGGTTAGGTCATTAACAAACATACTCTTCCTCTATTGTTGAAAGTGCAACAACATTTTGTAGTTTTGAAATCGAACTTAATGTTGTTCCACCTATAGTAAAAACATACCTTGTGGTACTCCTCCTTCTATCTTTATCACCTACCATATATGAATCAACATATCCCTATAGAATAGTGTCTAAACATCCAAAACATAATGCATGAGTAGAAGTACCTCTCAAATACATGAGAATCCACTCTACTGCCTCCCAATGTTCTCTACATGGATTTTTCATATACCTACTCACAACTCCCACTACATGTGAAATATCTAGTGTTGTGTAAACCATCGCATACATCAAGATACCAATAATTGATGAATAAGGGGTCCTTTTGAGGGTTCCTAAATCCCTTTAACTCAACAATAGAAACTAAACCCTCCACCGAGGCCCAATTAGACTCTACAACGTTTGATGGTGTAATGGTTCTCCAGATATTGTGATCCAACCAATTAATCGATGGCCTTTATGTATTGATTGATAGAACGTCTTCTTGTGAAAGATCCTCCTTCAGTTTGGATGTTCTCTTTTTTGTATTTTCTCTTACAGGTGGGACCGATACAAGATAAATTCTAGTATAAACCAGTTGGGTAACAAAGGGGAAAATACTCAACTACTGAAGAAGGATGAGATAGAGATAACCCTTTTACTCTAGCATGCAAACAATGATTCTTACACCTACCACAAGCCTAGTATTAATACATTAACTTGATAGTGTTCCAATTATTGACTGAGATACAATTATCAAAAGGAAACATACATACAATAAATAATGGCAAGGAAAATAGTTTCCTTAACTCTAATCATCAATCACATATTAACACAACAATTTACTTTTCATAATTAAAGAAAAGAACTATAAAAATATTGAATCAAATAACTTATCAATAGATTCATAAGCTCTTACTCGTTACAACATACATTCATGAGATAAAATCATAAATAATTCTTCTTCGGATCCAATCACACAGACTTTTGATGAAAAACAAAAACTTGTCTCTGGTCCTAAACATGACTTCTCAATTAAGGCAGCTTTGAAATAGTTCTTTACAAATCCAAAATGAGGGTCTTTGCAACAACTATCAACCCCTCACTAACAGGTCGATCCTCTTATTTATAACATATTATTAACTAAAAATAAATATCAAAAGTGCAGCTAAGCAAAACAAAAACTCACCGCATGGCGCTTTCATCTCTCAGTCTTCTAAGAGTCATCAAATGATATCACTTGAGTGGATGACTCTTCTCGTACTCTGACCATTTCACGAAGAGATCCTCGCATGTGTTGGCATATAGGAATATATGTTGTTCGATTGGGGCCGAAAGGATCTCTCTTATTTCTACTGCTCATGCTCGATACTTGACTATTCTAACACTTAACTGCTGCAACACAGTTCAATCCTTGATAGAGTGTTCCATGAACTGTTGCACTTGACTTGACGCCATGTTCGCCACCTTTGTTATCTCTGCAGCCCATGATGAGTCTTTTCCGGCATGTAATTTGACTATGTCACACAAGTCGACAAAGTCATCGAGTGTGTCAAATTCAGGGAGGCCGATGTCTCTCATTTCCCGGTTGATCTTGGTCCAGCTCTTTTCGCACTCGACCCATTTCTTTTGGATTTCCTGATGAGGTTATTGAGCCATTTTTACACAATATTCGACCGAATTCTTTATGCGGTTGATGTTGCTTTCCCTTAGTACCTGGATGTTGTGATCTGATGTAGTCAATCCTTTACACAGCTTGGTGTGATTTCTCATACCACCTATACATATCCTTGCACTTTGCTAGTGCCATGAGGGTGTCTTCTTGAAGCTCGACTATCCTTACAGTGAATAGGTGCCTCTCATCTGTAAATTTATTGTAGGCCTCATGGAATTTGCTTCTTAGGAACATCGCGACATGTGTGGTGTCCTAGTAATATTTCACCAAATGGTGTAGATATTCAAACTCCTTCAGCGCAACGACGAGCTCCTCTTCATCTCTTTTTTCTCTGTCTAGGATGGCATCTGTGATTTCCATCCCTATGCCGATAATCTCGGATGTTTTGGCATGCTCCGTGTTAATCAACTTTTCCTCTGTGGTGATGATGATGGAGCGATATAGAGTAATCATAATCTTATTGGTGGTTCTTTTCATGATATATTTCCTTTTCTGATCATAGGAGATGGCATGTATATCATCAACGTCATCCATGGTTTTGAGGATTTGTTGATCTCCCAAGCTAAGCATATTTCCTAGGCTTCCGATGGTGTATATTTGTTCACGAATGGGTTCCTGAACCTCTTCGATGTGTTCCGAACGTCAGACCTCTAGTTGTTTCTCATCGGGAGGTTGAGTACCGGTTGAAATTGAAGCATCGGAGGTAGCCTCAGTACTTACTTGATAATTGACCGTTGAGACGTCGATTTCCTACTGTGGAATTTCTTCCTTTTGTTCACACGACCCTGGATCATCTGTCAGGCTATCCATTTGGGTCTTTGGTACATCACGCAACTCAGTGTCTAAGACACTTTTGACCTCCTGGTCATTCTATGGAAGGCCCTAAATTTGAGCATTGGGAGCTGGGGAAGATGCCTTCTCAGGCTCCTTTTCCTCTGTGATCTGCATCGGAGTCACCAGGGACACCTCTGAAATTTCCTCATCATCATAGATTTTTATAAAGTTGTGGAGGGGGTTTGGTGCACTTGTTATACCTAATGTTCTTTCTATCTTTGGCTGAGCTGAAACATCCCTTGGTGATCCTGCCTGTGTCTTTGTAACTTCAGGGTTATCTAACCCAACGATTTCGTCAATTTGTATTAGCTCACGGCCACTTGGACCTGCCCGAATTTCTTCTGGGTTTTCGGCAGGGACCCTTATCATTCCTATGAGGTCCAGGTCATCCTACAACTAATATATTAATAATTTCTCCTATTCTATCATGATAAATACCCTCGCCCATGCATCATGTGTCATAGGAAATCCCTTATTCTCCACCGGAGCCACCAGGGGAACCTTTGTTGCCTCTGTCGCTCTGATTTCTTACCTAGATCTAAGGGCCTCTTGAGTTGACTTCTCTATTGTTTTCACATGTTTATCTAGGCTCATGGCCCTAAACCTGGTCATTTTGGGGTCGGCCATCCTTTCTACCACCTCATCCCAGTCCTAGGCATGTTTTGTGAAGACTTCATCTTCGAATTTGTCATGAGATTACGACCAACGGGATGACACTTGTGAAGCATGTTGCAAGACTAGGCACTTTGGATCGTGATTGTAGAATCATATTGTCTGTAATATGAACTCGAGTTGGCTCATCCCTTCTTGTTTGGCTTGAGAGGTATCCTTTACCAAGTAGAAACTTACAGGGAAACCAAAGGGTATGAATGTCCGCTTGTTGTCCTTGACCAAGGTGGTGTTGTAGCCTTGCAAGATGGGTTGATAACATATTTCTCCTACTACAAATTGGTCCAGGATATGAGCAAGTAGGAGATGTGGTGCTCCGGTGGCCCCGAACACCTTGATGTAGGTGTCGCGCTCGTCCAAGTACCAATGGACTACCTTGGATATCATTTTCTTCGCCGCAGTCGATAGTCTCGAGCATTCCTTCTTAAAAAGAATAAAATAAATCCATGCAATGAATTCATCACAGATGAGGGAGTAATACTTGTTATATTTTTTCTCCCATAGCACGTTGAAATATACGTGGACCGAGAGCTCTGCGACATGTCAACTCATATTCATGTCGGCGAATATGTTTCTGACACACATGACATCGAGAAAACATGAACCCATGTAGAAAGTTGGTGTCTCTCCTTCCTTAGGTGTCTAAGCCTATTGTATACATATGTTCAGTTGTTTAGAAATTGTCGCTCCCTAGTTGAAACTTCTCCCGGAGATCGCCACTATGTAAGCCAAGGGCATCCATGTCTTTGAAAATCCGGAGCAATCCTTCTCTCCATATAATCGACAGATGAGAGCCATCAAATAGATGTATGGCTCCCTTAAATTGGTCGTCTCGTACTAGCCAGTGCTCTGATTTGTGTAATTATTGTCCTCCCTCCACCATGAGGCCATCACCCAACTAGTGTCGTGACGTTCATAGAAATTCACCACAAATTTTTTGTTTAGCCACTCCTCAGGATCTCTAATATTCTAGTATTTCTTAAATTCTACCAGTAGAAACACTCTGACACACCCACCATTTTCATCATTGATTAAACATTTATGTGTGTCTGTGTGGTCGATGAGCCACTTCAGGACTTCAATACAGGGAAAAACATGGTTCTGCTTGCCACCATATGCAGGTACGACCATTGTATGTTCGAGAACACCTCGTCGTCGAGTGATCTTACATCTGTATCACTGTGTGGGACATATTTCGGGTATTCCTCCTGACTAATCTTGTTAAAGAGTTCTCCCCAATCTAGGAGTTCCATGTTGGACCCCGTTCTTGCCTCTATATCTCCAAAGGTTGAAGGCTGGATGAAAACTTCTTCATTGTTGTCTTAATGACTTATTCTGGCCTCAAAGTGTATTTCAGTTTTTTTGTAGCCCCTGGAGACGATCCTTCGCCTACCTCTATTTCTTTCAACTTCGGTGCCCTCAACGATCGTTTGGTGGTTGGATCTCTTGGATACATTGTTCCTGCAACTAAAATAAACTCTCATAGATTTTTTAAAACAAAAAACGAATAAAAACATATGAATTGCAACAAACAAATTTACAGATTCAGATACATACCTCTTAAGCTTATTAAAACGTGGTTATTTTGACAATCACAGAATCAATATAGCCTTCGAGTCGCTCGTGTTTCCCCTTCGGATGATCTGAGACTCTCTTATGCACAGAATGACTTTATTTACAAAGGCTCAAGAGAATTTAAACAGGGAAGAACTTATTATTTCGCATCACCCATTCAATTGAGGTGATGAGTGAAATTTTAACAAATCTGTCGCCGAATCTCTATAACTTAAATTCATCATGGGTTGACAGCGGAGGTGTGGGGGGTGATATGGTCTATCGGCGATTTTAAATGACTATTTTGATTGGTGCACGAGGTAGAAACTAATGAGGTATTTGGTATTAATTAGCTCCTTAAATGCTCAAAATCGGATTGTATCTAATGTTAAAACGTCCCATTGTGTCACTCTCTCAGTGGGTGGATCGAGGATCGGGGATGTGTTATGAACGTTTCTGTTGATGTCCTTCTGCAAAAATCTCTGACACCGATCAATTTCACCGTACAATGTTGTCGTGGAAAAGATGACTCGGAGGTGTGACTCGGACCTAAGGAACCAAGAATGACTCGAGGTAAAACTAGAGCGTACGGTTATCCAATATTGTAAAGACACGTGGCGTTGAATATCGGTGACCTGATTTGTGTGTATTAATCGGAGTTGGGACTTTCCTTAAGTTATTTCTTCTAAAACAAACCTTAGCTTGTCGATGCCGAAAAAGTGTCCAAGTCGGCGATCGAAGATAAGCCTATCAAGTGATTTCTTTGGATTAGCTTCTTTGAAAAAGTCCCGATGCCGAAAACGCATCGGGGATCAGCGAACAAGAATATCCTTTAGCACAGTCAAAATGTTTGTTGCGATCCTTTTAGGTTTTCCTCGATTCTGATAAGCACATCAGGCATCGGCTATCAGCAATATCGTTTATTTCTTTGTTTATGTCTATTCCCCTCATCTTTACCGATGTCGAAGGGGGATTGGCCATCAGCGATATCCTTATGCAAGACTTGATGCAAAAAAAAACTCTTTTACCATTGTCGATGGATATCAACGCTCGGTGACTGAGGTTTCCTGAGTGGTTCTTTTCCTTCTTTGAATTCCTTCCAATGTTGAATCTAAGCACACCAGGTGAAGTGTTTTGACTATCAATTCGTTATTTATGTGTCAAGGAATTTTAAGTCATGGGGTTCCATAAGTTCAAAAAAACTTGAATAGGTGATGAGATTCATCAGAATAAACAAATACAAAACCATTTATCAAAATGAAGTTGAACCAGACTATGCAAAAGATCAAGTGGTACCCAAAAAAGAAAAAGAATTGACAAAGACTTTTTAGGGTGTGTTGAGTGCTCAACATGAACCTGGACATGTATTTTATCTCCTCCTCTGCCTTGGGAAAAATTTATTTGGTTAATTTTAAATGGACGGCTACAGATGTACTAAATGGTTTTTCATTCTACATTCTAAACCTCTCCAACACCTTCTCTATGTACTCACCCTAAGAAAATGTCAATTTGCGATTTTTCCTATCTCTTGTTATTCTCATACCAAGGATTTTATTTGCAACACCCAAATCCTTCATCGAAAAGGAATTAGATAATTTAGTCTTGAGAAAATTTATATCCTGCATTATAGACCCTGTAACAAGCATGTCATTTACATACAATAGAAAGATAATATAACCTCCATTATCTAGCCTTTTAAAATAAACACAACGATCTGAATGACATCTACTATAACCATGTTCTGCCATAAACCTGTCAAACTTCAAATACCACTTCCTTGGAGCTTTATTTAGGACATATAATATCTTCTTCAACCTGCATACCAAATATTCCTTCCCTTTGACCTCATACCCCTATGGTTGTTGCATATAAATCTCTTCCTCCAAATCCCCATGGAGAAAAGTTGTTTTTACATCTAACTATTCAATATGAAAATCTTCTACTACCACAAGACTTAAACTATTCCTAATTGAAGTCATCTTAACAACATGATAAAATACTTCATCAAAATCTATACCTTTATTTTGTGCAAACTGCTTTACAGCAAGTCAAGCCTTGTACCTTTTTTTCCTCCATATTCTTCCTTCAAATTGTAAACACATTTATTCTGCAATGCTCTTTTTCCTGCAGGCAACTGAACCAAGTCCCAAGTCTAGTTATTTACCAAGCATTCCATTTCCTCTTTCATGCCTTTCTCCCACTTCTTTTTAGTTTCTACCTGCATTGTCTCTTCATAACTTTCCGGTTCACCAAAATCAATCAACAATCAATAATACAATGAAGGAGAGTATTTTTCAAGGGGTCTACTTAACCTAGTATATATTCTAACAACACTTGTAGAAGTTTGAGGTACTTTTTTCTCCTGTTGTTGTACATTTTGACCTTCTGGTACCTTTGGAATTTCTTTTTCAGTGATCTCATCAAGCATTGTGTATTCTAGTTTTTCTTTTTCTTGTTTCTTTCTCTACAAATGATATTTGTACATGACCTTCTCATTGAATATGATATCTCTACTCCTAATGATTTTGTGATTTTCATAATCCCATAAGCGATAACCAAAATCATTAACACCATATCCAATAAAGGTACACTTCAGGGATTTTTCCTCAATATTTGTTCTATTTTGTTTATCAGTGTGAACAAATGCTTCACAACCGAAAGTCTTCAAAAAAGAATAGTTTACCCTTTTACCT
The DNA here is from genome assembly GCA_009831015.1 of Picea engelmannii. Lineage (NCBI taxonomy): Eukaryota > Viridiplantae > Streptophyta > Pinopsida > Pinales > Pinaceae > Picea > Picea engelmannii. Next base: position 346,246 of record ML782844.1, read on the forward strand.
GCCCATTCCTCCTCTTGAATGCCACCATCCAAAGAGTTTGAAGGTCCTTTCTTTATTAAGTAAACAACAATATCTACAACATCTACCCAAAACTATAAGGGAAACCCAATATGTAATCTCATACTCCTTGCACGCTCCATTCTTGTCCTATTCATCCTTTCTGACACACCATTTTCTTGTGGTGTTCCTGGAACTATCTTCTCTCTACGAATCCCATGGTATGAACAGTAATCATTAAACTCCTTGCTGCAATATTCAACTCCATTGTTTGATCTGAGACACTTCAACTCTTTTCCTATATCATTCTGAACCAAAGCATTCCATTTCTTAAAAGTATCAAAAACATCATATTTTTGTCGAATGCAATAAACCCAAGTTTTTGTAGTTGCATCATCAATAAAATTAACATAATAATGAGAGAAACCAAGAAATGATACCTGAGTTGGTCACCATACATCTGTATGCACAAGCTCTAACCTTTCACTCTTCTTATTTTTTCCAACTATGATAAATGTGACTCTATTTTGTTTTCCATAAACACAGTGCTCACAGAAATCCAAATCAATTTGTTTAAGATCTAGAAACAAATTCCTTTTGTGAAGTATTTTCATCCCCTTATCACTCATGTTTCCAATCCTATGATGCCAAAGTGTTGTATCCACTCTTGTAGAAGCTAAAGAGATAGAAGAATCAGTATTACCAGTACATAAATACAATGTATCTACCTTATCTGCTTTTTCTATCACCAGTGACCCTTTGGTGACCTTCCATGCCTTATCTGTAAATATAGATATGCAACCTTCACTTGCCAACTTCTTTGTTGAAATTAGATTTTTCCTTACTCTGGAACATGTCCCACCTCTTTCAACAAACATTGGTTTCCATTCTTTTTTTGTATTTGTACCATACCCATTCCAAAACTTTTGTATGGTGCATCATCACCCAAATGAACCTATCCAAAATCACCTTGAACATAATCTAGAAAATGTTTCCTATGGGGTGTGGCATGGAATGAATCCCCTGAATATACTACCCAAGACTCAAAAATATTATCTATAGAAATAATCAAAGCATCTTGTAACACATCACCTATTACATTTCCTTCCTGATTTTTATCATGTTGTCCATTTCTTTGTTTCTTTGGAGCTCTACAATCTTTCTTCATATGTCCTTTCTTCCCATGATTCCAACACTCTATATTTCCTAATCTGGATTTGGATCTGTCCTTCCTAGAATTCCCACAGTTCTTTGAGCCCTTTCCTCTATCCTTTTGTCTTCCCATGTTCTCCATGTTTAACACATTACCTGATGTCTCATTTGTTCTTTTCCGTTACATTTCCTCGCTAAGGATAACACCAGCAACATCAACAAATTTTCGATTGTTTTAAACAGAGACAGAGTTACTTACATCCATGACCAAGTCGTTCCATCTTTCTGGCAATGAGATCAAGATAACAAGAGCCCTAACCTCATCATCAAAGTCCACTTTTATAAAACTTAGCTAATGAGTAACTGTATTAAATTAATTTAAATGATCTGCAACAAACCCACCTTCTGACATTTTCATATTAAATAATATCTTAATTATAAATACCTTATTGGATGCCAAGGGTTTTTCATACAGTTTATCCAATGCATCCATCAGTTCCTTCATTGTATTTTCTTTTGAAATATTGAAAGCCACCGACGTTTTCTGGCTCAGTCATATATTTCCTAGTGCCTTTCTATCGAGAACCTCCCATTCTTCCTCCTCCATGGTCGTCGGCTTATTTGTTATTCCACCCAATGGTAGGAATAGATCCTTTTGATATAAATAATATTCCATTCGAAGATAGTCTGGGCCCATAAACTGTTAGAAATAAAGGTATGTGCTCATTTTTCTATAGACAATATAGCAATATTTTCACCCAACCATAGCCACAAAGGCCACCCCCGAGCACCACTGGTAGTTTTGGCCATTAAATTTCTCGACCCTAAATTTTCCATCTTCCATAATTGCTCCCACTCGAACCATGAACCCTCTTTTCCTGCAAGTTATATTTCTCTCTGATACTAGTTGTTAGAAAAATGGGATCATCATGCAATAAAATAAAAAAATGCAGATATAAAACATAGAAGATACACAATACAATAGAGACTCAGATATACATGGTTCACCCAGTGTGGGCTACGTCCACTAGAGAAATTTTCAGGTCCTTCCTTTTTATTATTATCCAGTAAAATGAAGGGATACAACCTACAACACACCCATTGTAACTTCTTCTTCTTTCTCTCACAATCGCCTCTCTCAGAATACAATATTCATGATAATACACATCCGCAATACAATTCCCTCATAAAAGAGGGTTTCCTTATAGGGTAAGAAACCCTAAAATAACTTCTACCAACATATCTAATAATTTATAATGAACACTCCATATTGACTATGAAATTACAATATTTTACAAGGAAATTTTCCCAAAAAATTTCTTCGGGGGCACTTTCCCTGAATCCCCCGCCGGAGAGGAGGGGGGGGATAAAAACATTGTATCCTCCCCCCCTTGCCCCCACAGACCCCCCTAGAAATAGTTGTGGGGGGACAATTCCCCCCCACACACCCCCGTTAGGCAATGGGGTCCAAGAACGACTTAAATATGTTGATATTATGGTAGATGCGGTAAGTATTAACCTCCACGTGTAACCTTTGATGAGACTAGAATATTTCGGGAAGCAAGAGAAACCCTAAACATATGTGTAGAAACCCTAGAAGACATGTTGACTTAATAAAATAATTAATCTTTAAGTGTTAACATCTAAAATAAGAAGTCATCAGAGATAGGTGAAAAAGAGCACTATAAATAAGAGGGCACTAGAGCTCATTTGTCACTCTCAGTCTCACAACTGCATAAGGACTAGTGGTGCTTGGGGATGGCCTTTGTGCATGTGGTTGGGTGAAAATATGGCTATATTGTGTATGGAAAAATGAGCAAATCCCTTTATTTCTAATAGGTTATGGGCCCACACTATATTCAAACATTCTAACCACTGGAAAATAGATTGGGAAGTTATTTGTTAAGCTCGTTATGGCACCAGTTACAGCTGGAACTAGGTTTTTTTATTATGCAACTGCAACAAACCCCAACCCTTATGTTCAGGAACTTCTGGTGAATCATTTGACCTAATTCCTTGACACACTAGTGATCCCTATCCTAGCGCACCTCTTGGTACTCTCATCCAGCAAAAATGTCAGGTTTGAATCTTTGGTCAAAGTCAAAGTCAAAGTTTGACTAGTAAAAGTCAAAGGTTGACTTTTGGTCAAATTGATTTTGTGGTCAAATTTGAAATTTTAGAGTTTCTATATTGTTCTAATCATTGAATCTTCTGATTGAGTTTCTATTCTCTTATTGTCAAGATGGTATCTAGTTTCAGATTGGAAGACAAGTTGGACAATGCTACAAGGTTTCAAAGGTATACACTTGTATATGTTATCTAAGTTATATCATCTAGCAAAACATGAGTGTGTTTGTAGGGAAAGTACTAGAGATCTTTTCCAAGTTGTAATATTGGATTCAGTACATTCAAAAGAACAAGTGCACCCTCCATAGTAGTTAAGGCTTTAGGTTCCAAGTTTGATTAAATTGTTAAGCTTCAAATTTGTCTATATCAAAGGTGATAGTTACTACATTATAAATTGTGAAATAAGTCTTTGAAAGATTCTATTATTGATAGGTGAAATGAATACTATATTGCATATGAATACTATTTATATATATGTTTATTTTACTTGTTCACAAGTTGAACTAACATCTCCTCTAGATAGATATTCATGTTTGTTCTTGTTTCTCTTGTTCTGGGAAAGTACCCTTGTGAAATATGTTTGATGAACATTCCTTGCTAAAGTTGTCATAGAATAAGTTCTAGATGGGAAGAAATCATAATATATAGAAACAAAATTAAAGAGACTCATAGGATTCAAACTCGAAGGATGTCAGAAATCAAAAGGAAACCAGAACATGCTTGTGACACTTTGTAGAAAGAAAAGAGAGATGAAACAGACATAAGCTTCGACTCTCTCAGATGGAAGGAGATGATCACAGAATTCCAAAAGAAGAGCATGCATATTGCTCATTCAGTCATGAATCTGGGATTATGAGGGATCTAATCCCCAATGATACGATCCATTGAAGAATTCATGAATACCATCAAGTATCTATCCATGCTTTTCAATGGAAGTAGAAGCCATGATAAGCAACACATTTTCAGTTTGATTCTATAAGAAGTCTTCTTAAAAAAGAATCCTTGAATATCCTTGGTCATCCATCTACATTTGTGTTCCTATGGCATAAGGTTGGACCATTCGGGAAAGAAGGGAATGTAATATGTAGAATATTCCATGGACTCCAACATTGAAGATAAACATGAGGAAGAACATAAAGATTCCAAGAAAGAAAGAAAATTGAACTAGTTTGAACCCACTAGAAGAAGTCAAGAAGAAGGAATGGAAGGAAGTTGTGATGAAGAACATTAATCTATGTGAAAAATTATGAAAAGGACTTAAGCATTGATAGATAAAAAGAGAGACTCAGGTCTAGAGGGTTCTCCCAGTAGGAGGGAGAATACTACGATGACATATTGTTATAGTAACCAGATATACCTCTACCCAAGCCATTATATCTCCTGCAATATCCATGGGTTGGAGTTTACATCAGATGAATGTAAAGACTGTTCTTCTCAATAGAGTAATTTAAGAAGAAGTATATGTAGAGAAACCTCAAGGTTTTGAGGTATACCAGAAAGAGACCCTTGTATGCAGATGGAAGAAGACCTTGTATGGATTCAAGAAAACTTGGTGTAGAGCCTCTCATGTACAACAAAAGCGTGGTGAAAACCTCCTATGACAGAGGAAGTATATTTAAATGGTTCTTCAGAAGTCTAGGATGATGGACTGCAAATCCATGGAAAACTCCCATGATGACATATATGAAGAAGTTGAGAGACTCTAATCCAATAGACCCGTCTCTGTATTAACAATTGATTGGATCATTAATGTATTTGGAGAATACCCAGTTGGATATTTGTTTTGTGGGACGTTTAAGTTATGATATGCAACTGCATGGATTTGTCTATTCAGATTGGGCAGGGAGTGAAGATGACAAAATAAGTGCCACTTGGATATGTTTCAGTTTGAGCTTTGCCATGATGTCATGGGCCAGTAGGAACCATAAGTCGGTTTCAGTCAGCACTGCAGAAGCAGAGTATATAGAACTTTGTGATACTTGTATAGAAGCAATGTGGCTTCGTAAGTTGGTTTATGGACTAAATAATCAGGTGTTGAATTCGACCATGATATATTATGATGATCAGAGCTATGTGAAGCTTTTAGAGAACCCAACGTTCCATGACAGGTCGAAGGACATTGAGATAAAGCATTAAATTCTTCGTGATAAAGTCCAGAAGGGAGAAGTGGTTCTCCAGTATATCCCCATAGTTGAGAAGATAGTAGATATTTTGGTAAATCCTTTCTCCAAGAGGAAAATATTGCGTAATTAAGGGACAAATTGAGGCTTGTGGAGACGACTTCCTTATTAAAAAAGGAAGAGATTACTCTCGGGTTGGGATGGATCACTGATATGTTATTGATTTATGGATAGTCATTTTATAGTTCGTAAAATGGTCTAGGTTGGGAAGTTCCTTTCCAGTTCGGAAAGTGGTTCGATATTTCTGACGGATAGGCATTTTCTAGTTTGGAAAATGGTCCAGATTGGACAGTCATTTTTTTAATGAAAATGGTTCGATAGATTGTTGATGGACCATAGACAATGATTCCCCTTGTGGCTAGTGTGTGGAAATGGTCCAGGATATTAATTCTTATTGGCAGTCACTCTAAGTATTGGTCAAGTAGAATGGTCGACCTCGTCGGGAAATCATTCTTTTGAAGTTCATAGTTGCAAGATACCAGATATATAAAATATGCAGAACAGAAAAGAAATGCTAGAAATGACAGAATAACAGTAAAATATCCAGCATAATCTTCACAATACACAGAAATGATATACGAAATAGCAACAGAAATAGCACTTTGAATCAG
>ML782844.1:364976-395541 GCA_009831015.1 Picea engelmannii
ACCTTTTGGGGCTTCAAGCCTTCATATGGGGGTCCTCCAACTTCATAAGGCCATAACTCTCAAACCGTGAGGAGTTATGTGACATTCCACATACCACCAGAAATGGCATGTCAAGCACTATCCATCTAGGATAGTTTCACCAATAAATTCATTGATCTTCATCTCATTAAGCCACATGCAAGCATGGGTCCTCCAACCGTTCTTCTAGGATAACTCAATCTGTAAAGCGTCTTCTAGTGAGGGATTTCACCATAAGGGGACCACTTTGGATTTCATCCATTTGTACACCTTACCAACCATGATAAGACAATAATGATTCAGCTTTGCATCAATTCACCACTGCATCATATATATCAAATATGCATCATGTATCAATGACAACTCATTGATCCATCTTCATCAATGCATCATAGCAATGATCCATCTTTATCAATTGGTTTCCACTTGGACATATATCATTCTCATCAAGGGCATCATATAAATGATCCATATTTATCAATATATCACTCTCATCAAGGGCATCATATCAATCAATTACTTGACATCAATCAAACCAAACCATTTACATCAATGACATATGATCCAAAAATCTCCCAAATAATCAAACCATTGGCATCAATGACAACATGATCCAACAACATATGTATAAGGTAAATATCATTTTTTAACATAAATAGTTTTTGCATTGAAAGGAAAGCATCATTGTCGAAGGATGTGGTCAGGAGGAAGTATGTTTTATAGGTATGTTCCTTTTGATGTCCCCTCCCGATGATACTATTGAGGAAATATCATCGGAAGGGATCGTAAAAATTATGTAGGATTGGGTGATTTTGAAAATAGAGATTCAAGAGCCCTTGGGTGATAATCATTGTACCATCCTGCTCTTGTGGACACTTGATTGGTCTTATTCTTTGAGGACACTTGCGTGCAAGTGATCTGGTTCATTATATGATTGATTGCTTCACTTATGTATTATGATGGTGTTGTGGATATGATGATATGTATTTGATTATATTTGTATCAACACGTGCTATTGACTAGGTTTTCCTGAGTGTGCAGGACTCTGGATAGATTGAAGATGTCAATGGCATCGACAAACCTCCTTGGACTCCAGATCGAGTCAAGGAGTGGACTGTTTATGGTTTGCGTATTTATGTTATTGCATATGTGAAATATGACTGGTATATTATGATGTTGATTATAGATTGTTGACATGTTCATTGATGGATGCAGGATGACAATAGATTTCTAATAAGATTCACATTTGGAGTAAAGGGGTCACGCATGACAACCATAGATATTGAGGGAGAGGTGTGGCAGTAGCCCTGCCACAACCTACTAGCATTCCCGTTGTGGATCGAACTGTAGGTTAGCGATTACCTAGTTCAAGAGATCCATGATGTCATGAGGGAAGACTGTGACAGTAGCTCATGATGATTCTAACAGGCACGCAATAAGGCATGGTTCTTATTCCTTAGAGGCCCTCAGTCTCCAACAAGGTCACCTGACGGAGTATTGACTCCAAGGGTTCGACATCTACCAAAATCAGTCAAAAGGAAAGTGGCACCCTTGGAGAACATAGTGTGTATTGAAGGGCACGTCGCATAATTGAAACTTGAATGAAGGAGAGTGGCACCCTTGGAGCATGTTGTAACATCTCCAACATACAACTTGGCTATGCCACTTAAAAATTTTCGAACTGTATGCAAATTAAAACATATACACACAAGAAATCTTGCTGAAATTTATATATAAAACATAAAACAGAAAAATACATTTTGTAAATGCAAAGAGTCATATGGAAATAATAGTAAATGTATACATGCAACAAAGACAGTCAATACCCATAAATATAAAGATAGGTATAAACCACACACAGGAAAAACCAATAAAATTAAAGACTTAAATAATAATGCAGCATATAAATTAACACATAATTGACACTTATCTTGGTAAGAATATCACCAACTGCGTGCATACCTTCCACGAACCTCCCTACCTTAGACCACATTCTTCATCACTCTCAGCAGTGGGTCACCCCCGAGATGGGACTAAACTCCACCCGGGTAAAGGGATTACTAACCAGGATGATGTATCACAGACAATAGGAAAGACTCTATCACAGGTGCCAAATCAAACTAACAGCCTATAGTCCCTCATTCCCCACATGCATGTCCCACCCAAGGAAGTGTGCCCCTTCTTTGCTCAATAGTCCCTCGACTAGCCCACTTCTCTTCCAGAGCTTCAACAACATGTCGGACAAGAAGTCTCAGAGCCTTGTAGTTGCAGTTTAGCACCTTCAAGAAATCAATTCCCAACAATTCTATCACCTAGAAAGAACTGCTCACGGGCCTGAAAACTCGCCTCTTCAGTATCCCATGGGCCTGACAACCCGCCTCTTCAGTCCAACTCACAAGCTAACCAGGTATAGGTATGGATATGGATACAGGTATGGAAACATGTACTAGAAGGTATGGAGGACAAATGAATGAGTGAGTGAAGTATCATCGAATGATTGGAAAATGAACTAAGTCCAAGCTATGTGTATGCATGTTCCCAACTTGACACTTGTCATGTTGGGAGCTACTTTGGCCCACTTGTCCCCATCCTTAGAACTTAGGATAAAATAATTATCCATACTTTATACTATAAGGAATATTAATATAATATTCCTTTTTGGCATAAGCTCCCTAGCTTAGCCCTTTTCCTTAACTTTTAGCCCCCCCCCCCTCTTCCCTAAATAGTGGATTTTAGTCCCCATACTCTTTTATCCTGGTCGGTCTACACACAGCGATGTATTATATTAATGATGAGACATATAAAAAAATAGGCTCACTGGCCTTTAGCATATAGACTCTCTGACCTAATTCAAAACATAATCCTCCTACCTTATAATAAATGGCTCATCATCCTATAAAACACAACATATACACAAAGGCTCCCTAGCCTCAAAATCACGCGCACTTAATTTTGTTGTGCGCAGTATCCTGGAATGTGCACACTTCATCATTTTAGTGCGCAGTACATGTGCGCACTATACCATGGAAGTTGCATACAAAAATGATATCAAAGAGCTCACCAACTTAAGTACATTTTCATTTAGATTTACAATTGGGTTCAGCCTAAGGGTATTACACACATAGTGCATCTTGAAGGGCACGTCGTGGTTTTAACACTGGTGAGTCAATGAACCTAGGCACCTAGAAAACATTATCTATTTTTGACCTGGTCAGCTTCAAGATCATTGTTGCATGAGTAAAGTCTAAAAATTATAAAATTTCCCTTAAAAACATTTTTTGCTGAGCCTAGTTGAATTGAGCCTAGTTAGAGAATAATGGAGCAATTTAATGAGTGTTGTTACAAGCGGCTCAGATCCGTTTATATTGGAGTTTGTTAAACCTGCTCCTCTGCTATATATATGTAATGATTACTTCAGTGCAAAAATACAAAACGATGATCAGTGTATTTTCTGTGTGCTAATTCTTTCAATCTAATTTGGTATCAGAGTCGTATTGCTATCTGTTGTGCATGAAGGAGAGATCATGAGAAATTGGGCAAGTTGCGTGGACAAGCTATGCACATGCAAACTCTGTTCACCAGAATTAAGAAGAAGTCGCCCCTTCTACGAGAGAGTTGTTGGAAGAGCACTGTCACACTCTTCGCAAGGAGCCCAGATCTTCCGTGAAGGATCTACCACTGTCCAATTGCATCTAGATTCTGTTGATAAATGAATCTAGACTAAAGAGCCCAGATCTAAGTTAACAACAACTCTGTTTCTTTTCAACTAGCCAAGAATGCATAACACTAAGGAAAAAAATTTAAAAGAATTGAGCGTTGTTTTAAATCTAGAGATAAAAATCTATAAAGGTTTTTGCTATGGAAATTTGTTTTATAAACAACCTGCACTGTACTGAAAATTAGATTGAAAGAATTAGCACACAGAAAATACATTGATCATCATTTTGTATTTTTGCACTGAAGTAATCATTACATATATATAGCAAAGTAGCATGTTTAACAGACTCCAATATAAACGACACTAAAGTAATCATTACATATATATAGCAGAGTAGCAGGTTTTACAGACTCCAATATAAACTGATCTGAACCGCTTGTAACAACATTCATTAAATTGCTCCATTATTCTCTAACACTCCCTCTTAATGGAGAAATGGATTTTCTACCACAATTCTCACACAATTACAACATTTGAACTTTCGTATGTCTGTCTGGTCTTCCTTAGCATTGAAACTCACTCTGCAATCACACGACTTCCACTCTTTCTTCTCCCTTTTCTTCGAGCTTTCCATCGACACATTTAAATTCAAAACGCTTCTGACCATCTTTCTTGCGCTTGTATAACTGACAAATTTACAACTTGGCTCATCGGGGCTTCCATGATAGAATGTGTCAACTAATGAAGCATTATATGTCTTCAAAATTCCTCTATAGAAGATGACCTTAAACATAAGAATGTTTGTATTTGAAACTGGGGCTGCCAGCTTGAATCAAGATACAAGTTCTTAGTTTTACATAAACACTTACATAAAATCACACCACACATACATAAATATATAAATATCACTCCTTATTTTAGAATAGTATGAGATATGGCTCTCGTGGTTCTTCATCACTTTTTGATAATTCATCCAGGTCGGCAATGTATGCAGATTCCTTACCATTCAGGAGATCTCTAGCACAAGCTCTACAGTTCCAAGCTATATGCCCATTTTTGTGATAGTAGAAGCATTATGTTGAACCCTTGGTTTTTCTCATCTTACCTTTTGAGTACAATGCAATTTCACGATGACCACCTACATCCAAGTTTTCAGAATATGTCCTTTTTTCTTCAGCTAACAATGATGTTACCATTCCTTCCAATGTTTGTGAGGGTAACTGAGTTAATGTAAATACAACATTGCTATACTTATAAGATAGACTATTCAATAGAATTGCTTTAGCATCATCTGGATCTACCTTGATACCTGTTTCAGCTAATTGTCTAAGTAGAGACATTAACTCATTTATATGAGTAGAAAGACAGGTCTCTTCATGCATTTTGAGACTAAAGAGTTGCAGCTTTAAAGAGAACTTTGCATTCATAGCCTTTTCCCCAAATAATTTACTTAATTCCTCCCAAATTTCGTTAGATGATTTTGCTAAATCAATCAAATGCAATTGCATATCTGAAAGAGCCAAACCAATAATAGTTTTAGCCTTTTCTTCCTTCTTTTGCCATTCAACAAGAAGTCTTGGATCATTACGTGCTTGTTCTGTGCCTTTTACTATGCTCCACAAACCTCTATTCATCAAATGCATTTGAACTTTAACTTTCCATGTATGGAAATTATTACCATCAAATTTCTCCATAGGTAAAGAATCCATATTACCTCACCTAAAACTTGTCTTGCAGTCTCAATACTCTGCAATATGCACAGATGAACAACTTACAAATGATTTCAGCAGTTTAATTTGTGGCTCCTCCTCCAGAGAACGATGGCAGTTGTTTCACCCTACAGAAATGGTAATAAATAAAATTCCAGGTTGTGAACTTTTAATGCAGAGATCGATTACGGTGACAAATGAGCGATCGATGTGAATTCTGGTGACAGATATGAATTCCTCTTCCACGCAGATGCAAACGGAGTTAGACCTACAACAGATTCCAGCATCCTCCAACAGATGCGATCTGGGCTCTTTAGTTTTCAGATGTTGACGCAAGCAGGCAGGTAGGGATCTCGCCTTAATACAACGATTGCAAATTTAGATGATGCAGGAAAGGATCAACAGAATCTAGACCTAGGCAGGGATAAATGAGTTAATGTCTCTACTTAGACAATTAGCTGAAACAGGTATCAAGGTAGATCCAGATGATGCTAAAGCAATTCTATTGAATAGTCTATCTTCTAAGTATAGCAATGTTGTATTTACATTAACTCAGTTACCCTCACAAACATTGGAAGGAATGGTAACATCATTGTTAGCTAAAGAAAAAAGGACATATTCTGAAAACTTGGATGTAGGTGGTCAGCGTGAAATTGCATTGTACTCAAAAGGTAAGATGAGAAAAACCAAGGGTTCAACAGAATGCTTCTACTATCACAAAAATGGACATATATCTTGGAACTGTAGAGCTCGTGCTAGAGATCTCCTGAATGGTAAGGAATCTGCATACATTGCCGACCTGGATGAATTATCAAAAAGTGATGAAGAACCACGAGAGCCATCTCTCATACTGTTCTAAAATAAGGAGTGATATTTATATATTTATGTATGTGTGGTGTGTGGTGTGATTTTATGTAAGTGTTTATGTAAAACTAAGAACTTGTATCTTGATTCAAGTTGGCAGCCCCAGTTTCAAGTACAAACATTCTTATGTTTAAGGTCATCTTGTATAGAGGAATTTTGAAGACATATAATGCTTCATTAGTTGACACATTCTATCACGGAAGCCCCGATGAGCCAAGTTGTCAATTTGTTAGTTATACAAGCACAAGAAAGATGGTCAGAAGCGTTTTGACTTTAAATGTGTTGATGGAAAGCTCGAAGAAAAGGAAGAAGAAAGAGCGGAAGTGTGATTGCAGAGTGAGTTTCAATGCTAAGGAAGACCAGACAGACAGACGAAAGTTCAAATGTTGTAATTGTGTGAGAATTGTGGTAGAAAATCCATTTCTCCATTAAAAGGGAGTGTTAGAGAATAATGGAGCAATTTAATGAATGTTGTTACAAGTGGTTCAGATCCGTTTATATTGGAGTCTGTTAAACCTGCTACTCTGTTATATATATGTAATGATTACTTCAGTGCAAAAATACAAAACGATGATCAGTGTATTTTCTGTGTGCTAATTCTTTCAATCTAATTTTCAGTACGGTGCAGGTTGTTTATAAAACAAATTTCCATAGCAAAAACCTTTATAGATTTTTATCTCTAGATTTAAAACAACGCTCGATTCTTTTAAATTTTTTTCCTTAGTGTTATGCATTCTTGGCTAGTTGAAAAGCAACAGAGTTGTTGTTAACTTATATCTGGGTGAAAACGAGTAAATTTTATCCCAATGTCTTTTATGACTGAGATCTCCATTATTCTTACATAGCTTACTCATTAATGGTAAGGGAGATTTTGCACGTATCAGAGTTATGATATTCTCTTTCAGATTTAATCCGGATTGTTCTAACACCTTGAAACTCACTCTCTCTCTCTGCGTTGTTAAACTTGTCTCAAGATTCGACACCTCTCTGCGTTGTTTGACCTTGTCTCACCATGTAAGCCGCCCAACATTCGAGTGGAGCCTGCACCAATTCGAGTTACATCTCTGCGTCCTTTCCCAGCGGTTGATAACCTTCCTCAGAGCTTTCGATAGTTACGCAGAAACAATGGGCAGATTTAATAGGGGTTTAGTGCTTAATAAGTTTTCTATGGACAGGATTAAATATGGCTGGAATATTCTTAGTAGTCACACAAAATAAATGGCTGTGATTTCAATCATTAACTTCTTAGCTATTATAAAGACATCCGTTTATGTGTTTACTTTTTTACATTTACCTAATCATATTTAAAAATTACTTTGATAGCTAACTGATTGCCACACCAGATAAATGAAGCTCAACGGTTTATTTGTTAATCAATAATAAAATTTAATATATTCTTTAAAGGATTCTTTTCATCTTATAAACCTTTCGGCGTTGATCAACCACAATTATGTGACTGTGCTAGTCAATTTAAACTTTTTTAAAATGGGAGGTGTTTTCTCTTTTCTTAGTTGATGAAAAATGGGAGTGGCAAACCTTTTTTTTTTTTAACCGGCTAGATAAAAGAGGAAATATACATAATTATATGTGGACGGGTCTGCTAGTTGAAAAGCTAAAACAAATTTAAATGTTAATTCTAAACTGTAAATGAAAAATCAAATTACCCTTTGGACAGTTAGCTTTACGTTAACTTGACAAGTGGAAATTCCACTTTAAACGCAAGGCTAAGAATTTCATTTATTTGCAATGCCTAGAAAGGTTTATATCTCTACTATCTTTGAATTCCATTCCACCGACCGCTTGATTGACTTTATGTGTAAGATTGTTAAAATAATAAAATATAACGGACTTACCGCTTGATTGACTTTCTGTGTAAGATTGTTAAAATAATAAAATATAACGGACTTAAATTTTATTGTTATGGAAGGTTACTAATCTTACTTTAATATATTGGTTTTTTTTTTACAAGAAAGGGGAGTTTGTATTAATATTATATAAGTGGTATCAACACTGTAAAAACATCTACTTAGTTTAGGCATGCATCTTGTGTATGAAATTCAAAATTACATATATAGGCGCCATATAACAAAGTTCAGAACTGTCCATTATGGCTTAGATTCCAAAATTTGATTCTTATGGAGTTTAAAGCCTGTAAACAGTGTATCTTCTTAATGACTAAAACTGGGCAAGAGCCAATAGAAGAAATGAATCATAGTTACGCTTTCTACTCCAGGTTCGAGGGGCCTTCATTCAACAGGACCTTCACCCCTGCATCTTGTTGAAGCGTCGTCCTAGCGGATTGAAGCTCCAACTTTTCCATCCTGGATTCTAATTCCGCTATGCATTCATTAACCATCTGCACCAATTGCGTGAGGGACTCCAAAGCTTCCTCTCTAAGTTGAATGCGGTCTTCCTCAAGCATCTCAAACCTTCTGCCACCTTCCCTATCCAGCTGGAGAAGAAATATTCTCTGCATGCTTAATTTTCACTTCATTTCGTGGATTTCCAGTTCCAGCGAAGGAGGGGGGATGGGGGGAGCAACAGACTCAGAAATAGAAGCCATGCAGAGGGATGGGGAGAAATTCATCAAAGTTTGGTGGGAAATGGACCATGCAGATAGAGTCGTGCAAGAAAAACGATCACTCATAGAAGAGAAGGCTGATTTAACTCCAGAACAAGCCTGCCAGACCATGATTTGGATAGGAAACCTCGCATGACTGCCTTGCGAGAGAGACATAGGCTATGTACTAAACTACTTGAAGGGCGTAATGGAAGCCTCATGCAGAAATGCATAGACTGACGCGAGTTGGATGGAGTTGTACCTTCTCGCATGGGATTCAATCATATGTTGAAGTGATGCCACGAGTCAGGGTGAGGGGAGGTGTAACGTCCGACTGCCTCCGGGCACGAGACCACCTGCGAGTCGCCCACCTAAAACCACCAAGGAATTGGAGTGAAGGACAAGGTCCCATTGAGTTAGAGGAGTGCCTTGCTCAAGGGAGTGGCGGCTTTTGCTGCCTGGTCCACTTCTCCATTTAAGTGCCGAAGAACATGGAAAAAATCAATCTTCCGGAAGGATTTAGAGAGTCTCTGTATTTTCTTGAGCATTTGTTGAATTTTCATTTGATTTGATAGCGAGTTAATGACCAAGGATTGGATTAGGAGCGGAGAGTCTCCTATCACCGAGATTTCATTGATGCCTAGCTCTCGGGCTTGGACGAGGCCTTGCCAGAGACTCAGAGCTCCTGCCATGTTATTTGTGTCTTCCCCTAATCCCCATGAAAAGACTCGTTATAGGATTTCATCGGAGCCGTAGAGCACCCCTCCCCCTCCTGCCTCCCCTATTACTTTAATATATTGTTATTACAGTAAAGGAATCCTTTTATAGTGTTTAAAATATATTGTATAAGGTAGAAAGGAATACACTGCATTATTCCTAAGTTCAATATTAATAGCATGAATCCTTTTAAAGTGTTTAAATTATATTTTATACAGTAGAAAGGAATAAAGTGCATTATGCCTAAGTTTAATATTAAGAGCATGAATCCTTTTAATGTGTTTAAATTATATTTTATATAGTCGAAAGGAATACATTGCATTATGCCTAAGTTTAATATTAATAGCATTATTATATCAAATATATTATGGTATGGAATATTATTATTATTCAAGAATTTTAGTAGTGATGAGGATATTGTTTACAATTCGAATCACAAGCCTTACTTGATGAAGAATTTTTCCGTTTCGCTTCTAATTTTGAAAATGTTAATAGGAACTATTTTGTTATTAAATTGTGAAAAGGTTATGTGAAATTATTCCAAGAGTTGTAAGGATGTTTAGATTATTTCTTTATATATTAAAGTATGATTATTATCTGGTGACTTCTCGTGCATCATTAACTTTATTTAATTCTTGATGGATTGACCAACTTTCATCTTTCTCCTTGGAATGGTAAAGGAACCGTGAACGAGCGAATGATTTCCTCGTGCTACCATGTAACAACCCCCGTCGTTACGACAACATGTGACGCATAACAACTGCAATTATATTTTTTATTTTTTAAATAGGAAAGTAACAACGACAACAGTCAATCAACGCAACTCGATGACGAACACAACGCACGGAATTCAGGAAACAGACAACATAACGAACCAACATACTAGCACATTATGCAACTGGATGCAACATACGAAAAGTCAATTAGACAAAATAAAAACGACTACCCGCCCATCCTACCCTACACGGTTAGGACCTCCAGGACACATAAACAATGTTCAAGCCCAAGTTCCCATCTATTTTTATCGTTTAAGGTCTCAAGGATGGTTATTGTTCTGAGGAAAAACGAGGTGTATGCATCTTGCCCGACACATGCAAGACCACACCTATGAAGCTAAAATACAACATCAATCAATCCAAACATAACATCTTCGATGACCGGTAACTAAAACCTTCCCAGCGAGCGAGAGACAATCACAATAAATGTTACAAAAAAAAAAGTACAACCATAAGTACAACAACATCATCCAAATTAGGAGGCGCATGATCCTAAGCCAGGTTTCATATGCTCTTATCGATCAACGTGTGCAATGACCCAATCATAAGGTATCACATCGCCACATTGCGACAAAGGTGCTAGGGACCCATGCACAAATAAAATACTTCTAAACCTTCAACCCAACATAAAATCCAATGTGCCTGAGATCCAATTTTCACTGACATACAATATACAACATCGTTAGACAAAGGCGCTCTAAACCATCAAGAAAAAATGGATGCAGAGTGACTAAATTTGATACATTTAAATTGACGCAATGTCTAGAAGTAACTCATTTGTATTTATTGTCATAAGGACTACTTCACAGCATAAGTAACCAATCACCATATTAAGCTAAAGGAAGTTATCCATCATGAAGAAAACATTTATTTTCCATTCATTTACAAACCCTTTACATCATTTACAGAATAAAGCAACTCATAATCATAATCACAATCTATCATATAAGGGTTCCATTGACAACATTAGTGAAGTCACACGTCCTTACTTGATTCTCTGTTGTAAAGGAAATTAAAGTCATTAATCTAATTCAACACAGTTCACTTAACATTCATGAAGGAGATAATGCCATAACCACATCAATGACCCCAATCTGTTCCAATTAGCTCCTTGAAGTAGAAACTACCAATTTATTAACAAGCGATAATCATTATTAACCAATTAAACTTTAAAAAAAAAAATCACTAATAAAGAGGTATATTGGCATTATTCATGATTAAACGATTAAACAGTGGTGGAAATAATTAAACAAATAAAAGGGGATAATCACTGTATTATATTCCCTACCATGAATCCAGCTGTCATAATAAAAAAAAGCGTTTCTAATTTACAATTAACTAAATCACAACTTCACTGTCAACGCTAACCATTGCAAATTAACTTAAATTACAATTAACTAAACATTTAACTAAATTACAATCACTTCCATTAATATGATTACTTCCAAGAAGTTTGACAAAGAGAGAAGGAAAACAATTGCTTTGTTTGTGGATTGGGTGCATGGGAAATGACATGAATGGACAATACATAATAATGATCAGCATGAAGTTGGTTGGAGAAAACGATTAGAAAAAGATACACAGACCCAAGTAAGAAAACGATACACAGGCGAGGAGAAAACGTTGCTAGGTAAGAAGACGATACACAAACGAGGAGAAATCGCTGCCAGGTATTGGCATTTGGGAGACTTGGAATTACTTTTGTCTTTATTCTATTTTCGATATTAGTGTCCATCCATGATCATTCGTTGATGGATTTGGAAGCAATCAAAGATTTACATGTATCCATAGCAATCAAATTATATAATTTAAAAATCAATAAAAGCATCATCAAGAAATCGCTGCAAATGTGATAGCTATATGGTCATGAACACTATACTGTCAATCTAATAATTATATTGTTATAAAAAAAGTGAAAAACGTTAAAGTGATAAGATCGCCTTCCCTATTATTATATATGTACAAAATGGGATTTATGTATTGTCATCCATTAAGAAAACATCCAAAACATTAATGCGAGAGGTTCACTTCCCCTATCCTTGCATAGGTACAAAATTCCAAACAAAACCCAAGTACCTTTAATGTTAAGGGAAATACTTCTGAAACCCTCCAACCTACGACAACGGATGGCATCTAAATAATCGAGTATTTCTAGATCGAGTATTATCATATTGAGTATTATCAGTTCGAGTATTATTAGATCAAGTATTTTCAATTATTCTTGAAGGTTGGGATACCAAGACGTTGTTGTCAAGGAAGATATTTTTCATTTCATTACATGGAGAGGGAAACTGTCATATTCACATAGTGAAGGGGGACTTTCTCGGATCCACCTAAGGAACCTATTCAAATTAAATGACGAACAATGGAATGGCGAGAATACCTGTCAGTATTGGTTGAAATAAAAAGGCAGAAGTCATTAGACAAAGAGATATCGTTGTAGATCACTCGTTTTTCCTTTTATTTTTATTTTTTTTAAAAGAAATGGATAATCTATACTGTTGTCAATTTCCATATCGATTGTTTTTATTTCCAGACGTAAAAAAAAAAAAACACGAAACAAAAGATACGCTCGACTAATCCTTCCCACACATCACCAGTTATGATGATAAGGCATTAGCTCGGGGTTCTAATTGAACTATCACGTACTATCTATCAAGGAAATGAGTGGTCGTTACGATCACCTTTAACGTTACAGGTTACACAATTTAACCAGAGACGAAACCCACAGTAAACTAATTGGGCATACGCTCTGAGCATGGATCCACTCAAGCTGCAGGAGATACCCCTTGACCCTCTGTTCATGCATTTTATTTCCCCAGGGATACAAAATTACATTATCAAATAAAACCTTACTAAAATGTATGGATCCACTCCTCAAATCTGTGCATGAATCAAATGTATATTATGCTTACATAGTGTCTCAAAATTTTGATAACTAATCAATCTCAAACTAATTAATATAATCAATTCTCTACTATAATTAACTGATTTCAATAAAAATACAAACTGAATAACATAATCAATTCTCTAATATAATTAACTGAACAATAAAAATACAATCTGAATAACATAATCAATTCTCTACTATAATTAACTCAACAATAAAAATGCAAACTAAATAATATAATCAATTCTCTACTATAATTAATTGAACCATAAAAATACCATAATGGAAATTGAATTGTTGATGTTCTCTAGTCCAATTTCATGCGTTGCATCCTTCCTTGAGCTTGCCAAACCTCATACTTCACGGTAACCTCCCAGCCAACTCTAGGCGTACTCTTCTTCCCCCTTATCCGCCCGAGTCGCAATAGGGTCACGCACACAATACCAAAGAATGCTAGCTTCCAACTCACCTCGCAAGGTCGAGCTACCACTCGTTACCCGAGATGGGTATCCCAACTCCCACAAGAGAATTTCAGTCAAGATAAAATTTTGGCAGTGTAACCTTATGCAAACAAGACGTGATCATATTCCTCCTCCGCCATCCTTTTTATAGAGTTTTCTAGTCATTAGTTTCCCCAAACCCTCATTAGATATTTTTATTAAATTTAATTAGGAAAAACATCCCCCGTACACATGTCACCCGATCCCTTAGTTGCACCAAAAAATCAATTTTATTAATCAATTAAATTTTACTATTTCCCTCACCCACCTAAAAGCGTTCCTAAAAGCATTCCTAAAAATGCTCCTCAATGTCTCTTTAATCCCTTACAATTCTTAAATCACTTACGCCTTACTTAAAGCCTAGTTAAGTTCATAAATAAAAAGTTCCAAAGGCTAGATTCTTTACTAAGTTAGACATTCCCCTTTTTCTTTAAGTTTCCCCTTTTCTTTAAGTTCCCCTTTTTAACTAAGTTCAGAATTAACAAGTTTTGACAAAGACAACAATTTACCCTTTTAATAAATTAATCCTCCATTAAAATTTTACTTTAATTATTAATGTTTCAATTTTCTTTACCCCCTTCTTGTTACATGTGTAATTAGTTTTTTTTGTTCAAAGGTTCTACTTAGACCTAGGTTTTATATTCACTAGGCTTGGTGACAGTTCTTAAGGGAAAATTTGTTATTAACTTTACTCATCGCATCATTCATTTTAAGGCCGACTAGGTCCTAAGGAGGAATAGTTTTCTAGACACTAGGTTTATTAACTTACCATGATTAAAATCATGATGTGCCCTTCAGGACGCACTAAGTGTTCCAAGGGTTCCACTCACCTCTTTGGGTTTTATTTGCGCGACGTGCCCTTCAAGACACACTACCTGCTCCAAGGGTATCACTCGCCTCTTGACTGAATTTGGTAGATGTCAAACCCCTGGAGTCAATAATCCATTAGGTGACTTGTGGGAGACTAAGGGCCTCTAAAGAATAAGGACCATGCCTTATTGCATTCCCTTTAGAATCATCATGAGTGATTGTCACAGTCTACCCTCACGACATCGTAGGTCTTCTCGAACTAGGTATTCATTAACCTACAGTTCGAGCCATGGCGGGAGTGATAGTAGGTTGTGGCAGGTTTGCTGCCACATCTCTCCCTCAATGTCTTTGGTTGTCATGCATGACCCCTTTACTCCAAATGTGAGTCTGGTTGGCAAGCTATCGTCAGCCTGTACCCATCAACAAAACATGTTAGCTATAACAATCAACATCATAATATCTGGTCATACGTCACATCTATAATATCAAAATAGTCAAACCACAACATTTCACTCCCTGAATCGATCCAGAGTCCAATGAGATCCATCGATTCCATCAGCATCCTATAACATCCAGAGTCCTACATACTTAGGAGAACCCAGTCAATAACACCTCTCGATGTAAATACAAAAAAAATAACATATCATCAAATACACAATATCTCATAATCAAAATCAAAACAACCAATCATATAATGAACCGGATCACTTGCACGCAAGTGTCCTCAAAGAATAAGTCTTCTCAGTGCGCACAAGAGTGGGATGTTACACACCAAGTTATGTCGTCGCAAGATCATTGAAATCATTATATTCTATTTCGCCACTTGTATATGATGTTATGTGATCGTTTTATTACTTAGGTTTTATTTTTCCACTTATCTATGTTGAGTTATTCCTTTGCACGAACCAAATTATAGGTATTACATGTCGATGTGGAGTTGACTTCTTTCTCTTATAAATTTTGATGGTTAGATTTTATACCTTTGCGTAATTAAAAGTAATGCTTGTGGTTACCCTGCGTCGATGATTAGCTTGATTAATAGTAGGGTGATTTCGTTTGTATATTTCTTATAATAAAGATTGGGATCTCATGCACAATGAATTTTATGTCATGCTTGATGGTTAGAGATTGTTTATGTATACGCCTTAGTTTACCATTGCATTGTCACAATGTGGCAGTATGATCCCTTATGATTAGATCATTGTGCGCATTAATCAATAAGTGAATTTGTTAACCCGACATTAGATCATGTGTTTACTTAATAATGATGTTGTATGTTTTAATTGGTGAATGATTTAATCGCACTCTGTGGAATTTATGTGTTACATGAATTGGTTTACTAGAATGCTTGCACCTGGATGACCAATGATGGTGTTCTTTAGCTTAGTCGGCTTGGAATTGATTGTGTCGGGTGGGATGTAGAAACCTCCTTGTTCCTCAGAACAATGGCCAACCTAGAGACCTTAAATGGTCAAAATCGATGGGAACCTGGGCTTGAGAATTGCTTATGTGTCCTGGAGGTCCTAACCATTGCAAGGTAGGATGGGAGGGTAGTCATTTATATTCTTTATCGGCGTAAATGTACCTAAATTGCTTCAAGCTTCATGATGTGCTATTATGCTATGATTTTTATGTTTATTTGCTGCATGAAATTCATTCATTGTGATATCGTCGAGTTGTGTCACTACAACTTATTGTTGATGTTATTGTCCTCTTGTTTAAAATCAAATATTACCTGGTGTATGTCGTTTGTGTTGTAACGGTCGGGGCCGTTACAATCATATGGCTAGAGGCCATGTGTATGAGTGCAAAGAATCTTTTCAGAAGGATCTTAAGGTACCATTAGTGGATAGGGAGGGACAAAATGAGTAATATAATCTGAAGGGATTTCTTCAAGTCAAATTGTCGTAGATCATTTTTAGAGATTTGATAAATAACACAAGTTTTATGCATGAATATCTTCTCAAGTAAGTAGTGATAAGTTCATTGCTTAAATTTTAGTATGTAGGTGCCCACTGAAATCCCCTAATATCGATAATTTCAATGGGTTATTGTGGGGAGCACAACAATAACCATTTTTTAGGATATTTTCCATTCTATGAGATTTGATGACTTGAGAAGTTCCATATTTTAACCCTTTGAGTTTATATTGAAATCCTTCTTATCAAATCTCATGAAAAATTCATTATAGTTTGTAAAAATTGTACCTAATGTTCTCAACCATTGAATCCCTAGAAAAACATATACACCTCCAATGGGTATGACATACATTTTTATATCCAAATTATATTTTCCCATACTTAGTTTATTGTTGTGCAATTTTCCCACATAATCAACACTGCCTCAATTAGCAACCAAAACTTGAAATTTTTTCACTAGATATACAAAACAATTGAGGCACTTTGCTAATATTTTATCAATGAAATTATGGGTACTAACCAAATCAATGAGAATTATAACCTTTTATTCTTAATGTATCCTACAATATTCAAAGTTTGAGGTGCCTACAACCCTTCCAGTGCATTAATAGATCTATTGGACCTTCCTGAATCAATGTTGCACAAAATTTCCGCCTCTATTTACTTCTCTTTTAAGTTGACAAGTTGTTCCTCATTTATTTGTGTATATTAATCCACTTCCTCTTCATCATTATTTTTGAAGGTGAACACATTTTTTTCCTGACATTTATTCCCTTTTTACCGTTTTTTGTTGCAACCAAAGCATTGTCCCTTTTCTCTTCTTTTCTTCATTTCCTTCTATGGTATTTGAATAGCTTGAGGTAAGATTGTCTTATGAAGCCCAAAATGATCTTTTCTTCCTGCATATGCTCCAATGGTACACTTGTGTGTAGCCTTATTCTTGGCTTGAATATGACTAGAAAATTTCATAGCTTACATAATATTTTCAGGATATTTTAGGGAAAGCTCATGTTTAATGCCTTCTTTTAATCCACCCATGAATCTTCCAACAATTTTTCATCACTTATGTTATCCACCCTTGTGGAAAATACCTGAAATTATGAATTATAATCTTCAATATAACCTAAGTGTTTGATTCTTGTCAATTTGTTGTATTCCCGAACTTTCCCATATTGTGCTTCTAAGTCTCTTGTAAATAAACCACAAGTATTATGATAAGAATGGTGCTTCATTTTAACTACCCATTGATACTTTTGGTATGGTTTTATCTCAAAGTTCAAAGTTTCTATGTGAATCCTTTGCTTATCATCCAAAATATTATGCATTTAAAAATATTTCTCTATTTGGTTCACCTAGGTAAAGACTTCTATTCCATAAAATTTATTTAATTCAACCTTTGGAAGGTTCACTCCTTTTGGAAACCATCCATAACTAACTCCACCATTGTATTTAAATCCTCCTGGAAAATTCTTATTATTGGAAAGTTGTTCAACTTGAATACTACCCTTATTTTCATGAGTCCCTTTAGAAACTTTATTAATTTTAGAGAGCCTCCAATTTAAGGCTTATATAATCTTATGTTCTATTTGTTCCAATTTTCCATCTATCTTATGTTCCAACTATTCCATCTTTCTTTCCATCAGTTCCTTATTTTCATCCATCTTTTTTTCCATATGTACCTTATTGTCATCCATATTCCTTTCCATTTCTATTTGAGTACTCATTAAATCAACCTTTTTCACTGACCTATCATTCAATTCGTTCATTT
The DNA here is from genome assembly GCA_009831015.1 of Picea engelmannii. NCBI lineage: Eukaryota > Viridiplantae > Streptophyta > Pinopsida > Pinales > Pinaceae > Picea > Picea engelmannii. The sequence continues at coordinate 383,166 of ML782844.1, forward strand.
GAATGTCCAATTTGGATATTTTGTTTTGTATATCCTCATTTTCTTCATGAGTCGTGAAGGAGCTATCCTGAGGTTTAATTGGTGAAATAAATTTTGGATCTTTCTTGAGTCTCAGTTGTTATAGATCTCTGATATACATGCAGGGTCCAACAATAGTTCTTATACCAATATCTCAAGGAACTAACTGAGTAGGTTCAATTGTGCCCTTATCCATACTACCCAACTACCCAGGCTCTAGAGAGTGGTCTCCCAGTTTGTTGTTCTCATTGTACTATAGCAACAAGACTATCGAATATATTATCTAATGATTGTTTTAGGTATACCTAGGGGACTTAATATATACCCAAAGGTACATGGAAGTGATATTTCATCTACATGTACTGTCCAATGTGGTACTACTCGAAGCGGTACCAACATGGGTTATAGAAGTTTGTTTCCAACCACATGAAACTATGTGTAACTTTTTACGTGTATTCTTCCCCAACCACAATTTTACGCATTGAACGACAAATCCTATGTTATTTATATGTTGAAACACTTCTCTATTTTTTTTGAAATGAGCTTGCTAGCAACGAAAATAGTTATTAAAATCACTATAAAATAACTTGCACAAAAACTATAACTTCCACAAGAAACATATCATAAAATACAATGAGTCAAAATATAAAAATGTTTCCACATGTACTTCACTATGTCAACTCAATATTCTGAAAATTTCACAGTCATAAACTTCACTGAAAAAAGTTACAACAAATATTCCAAGGTAATTGATTTCAAGACCGGTCACAAACCTTGTTTTCCATGGAATATCTATCCAAAATTATTGTGAACTGGAACCGGATATGTTGACCACATGTACTATGACATGTCTCCTTAGTCTCCACAAAACTTCACTATCTAAAACATCCCATAAAAAATTATATAGAGAAAATTCTAAGATGACTCGTTTAAAATTGATTTCAGGATGAGTCACAAACCCTTTCATCCATAGGATTTATCCTCAAAAGTGTAACAAACTATAACCTCAAAGTTTTACTGAACTTACTTTGATATGTTTCTTGAGTAACCTCCAAATTTCATTGTCTAAAGCATTCCAAAAAAAAAGTTATAGTGAAAAATCCAAGATGACTTTCTTGAAGCAACAAAACCCTAGGATCAATGCTCTTGATACCAAGTGTTATGAATCAAGGTCCTCGAGAATGATAAAATGTTAATCGAATATAGTCCACTTTGAGGGGGAAACCTACTTTTATAATGAATATAATTCCAGGACAATATATGATGATCCTAAGACTAGGTCTCCTTGGTATATATATAGGAGACAAAGGGTATAATAATAATAAAGGGTTCTAGCCGACCTAAAAATATAACAAACAAATTAATAATGGATGTTTATTAGGGCCTTAACATAGGGGCCCAAGCGCCTTAACAATAGCTAGAAGGATAGAATTCTCAAAAGAAGAAAGTTTACTTTATATTTTCACATAAATCTTCTACATTATTTATGTTTGAAAATATTTTGAGGAATTTTTCATATCTTCAATCATGATTTATTGGAATTCTTTGGTTAAAGACAAACCATAAAATACTGCATCATTAGGAAATTCTTAATGGACAAATGGGAGATTTAATGTTATTATCATATCAACCTGGTTATAATCAAGTGGGAGATAATAGTCTCCAAAGTGGAATGCAACACGAGGTACAATTTGATCTCAATGATGAGGGTTTATTTAATATCCACTTCGATGATAATAATAACTTGGATATTGTTGTCGCCGACAAATGATCATTCCTTTTCTATTTTTAAATTTTTTTTTTTCGAAACATGTTTTGATGTTGGGAATTTCATTATATAACATGAAATTCCTTTAAATTATGTGCTAGGTTGGAGGGGACTCTATTATAATTAATTCATAATTTCCTTCAACTTGGGTGCTTGGTTTGAGGGGTATTTATTATGATAATTTTTCCAAGAATTGCATTCGACCTGATCCCTTTTTGGCATACCAACTAGTGGGGAAAGGAAGAATAATGATAAAATCATGGTTAATGATTTAATACCCCATCAAAATAACGAGTAAACTAGGTTCAAGTTTGTATTTTAACAATATAGGTGAAGCCTTTGGAATAATTTTAAAATTAGACCCCCTAAGTTTTCATAATAAGAACATATGTGTTTTATATAGTGCTCGGGTTAGCTATTATGTTGTTTCTTTCAGCTAAGTTGGTAGAATATGTTTAGAAGTTTGCTAGGTCTAAAAAGTTCTTAACATTTGGTCATTAAATTTTCCAATAAAATGCCTTAGTTTCCCTTTGTATTTTATTTATTTTAGCGTAGGATACATTACATATATGTTATCATTTTTGTTAGGAGAACATAATCAATTTCATCTTTCACTACAACCTTGCAAGGGTATCTTTCTGTTTGCCAAAATTGTTGCAACAGAAGCTAGTGCAATTTTTCTAAATATTTCGATAAAAGGTGTGGTATCAATTTGATGGGTAAGTTGGCTTTTAGTTTTTATGCAATTATGTTAAATCATCACATTGAACTACATTGCATTTCTCTTTTCTTTGTGATGCTAGTGGGTTCGTGAAGATGAAAAGTGTGTCAAAGTTGTATTTTATATGCAATTTTAGACAACTACTATGCAACAGATTTTATCATAACTTTAAAACAAAGAAAATAAAGACTGGGATAGAAGAATAGAAAATAAATTTCACGTTCTTGGAATTTCAGAGTCATATTGAGGGCCATGTCTTGTGCTAAAATAAAACGCATTAACAACAACTTCAACAATAGAATCCATGAAAATGATTTCAAGGTTTGCAAGCATGAGCCCTATTGGAGAGGGAATGGCAACAATGACTCCTCTCATGGAAGGACCTGAGTTAGAAAAAAATAAAGATGGAGTGGAAAGATTTATGTAGAGGTAAAATTTATGTACATGGTGGTTGTGTTTTTAAACCATGGGAATCGATAACTTGTAGGATTGATCAATGTTAGGCCCAAGATCAATCCTATTGGTTGCCACTATAACCCAAGAGTATATCCAACAACCCACAAGAAAGATATACCAAACACATGTGACTTAGCAAAGGTTGAGGCATCCAAAATCCCACCAGAGTGGACCTCTATCAAAGAGGTTGTCTACCCTTCTAGCCATATCACAACAGGCCAACGTGTCAACGTGTCCATAAGAAAGTTGTTATAGTAACAACTATCATTGGACGCCAAGGTTGTTTTTATAGTAACATCAATCGGTGGAAGTTGAGGAGAATTGTGAAATTTTGTCATAGATGCTAGGAGTAGTTGTTTTGGCAAGATTTAATGGGAATTAATACATAAATTAGTAAGTAACCATTCATGGAAGTTTTCAATTTTTAATTTTTATTTTAACAAATTTGAAAAATAAAATGGGTATACAGTAATGCTATTAATTCACACCACTATATTTGAACCAATGAAAAGTTTAATTCCTAAAATTGAAATTAAAAAAATCAAAAAAATGTGGCCCTTTACCCTTTTAACCTTATCACAATCTATCCACAAGGGTATCCACAAGGTGCTTGTTATAGTAACATCTGCTTCTTAAGGATTTGTATTTGGATCTGACTCTGCTTAGGCTTAGACTTATCCTGTTGCAGGTGCTGCTTCAACGGCTGCTTCATCTGGATCTAGAACTGCTCCTGCGTCTTTCACTGTCCCCGTCTCTAAACTTTTTCTATTAATGCCCCCCCCCACCCACACTTTGGCTAGCCTTTGGAAATCGTAGTGTTTCATTATATATGATATTATTGCTTCGCTCCGCGTCCCTCCTCCTTGCCTAATGTGGGGTGCAGGCAGTACAATTCAGGGTCTTTTGACGACTCTATAGATTTTCCCCTATAATCATATTTTAGGTTATACCCTTGAGGTTTGTAGCCCTTATAACCTGGCTGGGAGTGGCTCGCCTGCCTTTGAAAGAAGCAAGCGTGAATCGCCACCGTTCGGTAGAAGGAACTGCATTCTAGATACAACCAACCGGCCAGTACACCATTTGTCTTCCTGCCTAACTGTAAGCGGAGGCCCTTCCCTCTGCTCTTAGCCCTTAAGGCTTAACGAAGGGTATCCACAAGGTGCTTGTTATAGTAACATCTACCAGTGGACACTAAGGTAGTTTTTATAGTAACATCAATTAGTAAAGGTTAAGAAAAATTGTGAAGCTTTGTCATAGCTGCTACAAGTAGTTGTTTTAGCAAGCTTTAATGAGAATTAATACATAATTAATTAATAAGTAACCATTCATGGAATTTATTAATTTTGTATTTTTAATTTTTATTTTTATTTTAACAAATATAAAAATAAAATGGATATACATCAATGCTCTTAATTCACATCACCGTATTTTAACCTATGAAAAGTTTAATAAAATTTTAACTCCTAAAATTGAAAAATTAAAAACTAAATTCATTTTAATAAAATAATTAAATTAATACATATTTTTTTAATGGAACTTTAGAAAATTTAAATAAAAGATAGTAAAGTCATAGAAGTAAAGATAATTTGAATTTTAACCAAGACTATAGTAATTTAGGGAAATATGGATTAATAACACGTCACGTCAGGTCAAGTAGACAATTTGAATTTGGGGTTTTAATTTTTGAATTTTTCACCATAATTTGGTGGAATAATTTGGTGGAATAAAATTTAGTGAAAATCTCATTTTTTGAATTTGGGGAAAATATATTTTTTATTATTTAAATTATATTTTTAAATGTATAAATTTATTTAACTTTTTGGAAAATCTTATTGTATTCATACGTTTTTACAACAATTTTTTACCAAATTTCAATCAAAATTAATGGAAAATGTAAACAGAGAAACACTTTTTGAATTCTAACCCAAACTATAGTACATGAGAAACTATAGTTCATGAGAAGTAGAATGTATTTTGAATTTTTTTAGTTCTAAAAAATTCATAACATTTGGTCATTAAATTTTCCAATAAAATGTCTTAATATTTTTTTATTTTTTTTTCAACTTAACTTAACATACATTACATCTATCTTATCATTTTTGTTAGGAGAACATAATCAATTTCATCTTTAGCTGCAGCCTTGTAAGAGTTTATTTCTGCTTGCCAAAATTGTTGAAACAAAAGCTAGTGAAATTTTTCTAAATATTTCGATAAAAGGTATGGTATTTGTTTGATGGGTAAGTTAAATATTTCGATAAAAGTATGGTATTTGTTTGATGGGTAAGTTGGATTTTAGTTTTTATGCATTTATGTTAAATCATTACATTGAAATATATTGCATTTTTTTTTTTCTTTACAGTGGTTTGGTGAAGAGGAAAAGTATGTCAAAGTTGTATTTTATATGGAATTCTAGATAACTACTATGTAATAGATTTAAACATAACTTTAAAATAAAAAAATAAAGAGTAGTATAGAAGAATAGTAAAGAAATTGTTTTCATGGAATTTGGAAGTCATATTGAAAATACATTAACAACAATTGCAAAGACAAAATCCCTAAAAATGATTTCAAGGTGTGTAAGCATGAGCTCTATTGGAGAGACAATGGCCAAGGACCATGGCTAGAGAAAAAGGAATGGAACTATTTATGTAAAGGGAAAATTTATGTACAGGGTGGTTGCCTTTTTAAACCATGAGAATTATCTTACTAGCTGTCACTATAACCCAAGCTTATATCCAACAAAGTGCAAATTAGCTATATCAAAAACATGTGACTTAGCAAGGGTTGAGTGGTCCCTAAGCCCACCATAAGGCCAATTGTGAATCTTTGTAATAACTACTACTTGAACTTGTTGTGACATGATTTAATGTGAATTAATACATAAATTTCTAAGTAACCTTCGGTATTTCTCAATTTTCTATTTTAATTTATTTTTTTAACAAATGAAAAAAGAAAATGGGTATACACTTCAACCTATCAACAAAGTGATTGTTATAGTAACATATATTAGTGGATAGTGGATGTTAAAGGGAATTGTGAAGTTTTTTCATAGCTACTACTAGTAGTTATTCTAGCAGACTTTAATGAGAATCAATACATAATTAATAAGTAACCATTTATGGAATTTTTTAATTTCGTTTTTTTAATTTTTATTTTAACAAATATAAAAAGAAAATGGATATAGAGAAATGTTATTAATTCATATCACTATATATTTGGATTAATGAATAGCTTCTTAAAATTGAAAAATTAAATAGTAAATTTATTTTAATAAAATAATTAAATTAATACACAAGTTTTAATGGAATTTTAATTTTTTTTAATAAAAGAGAGTAAAGTAATGAAAAGTAAAGATAATTTTCATTTTAAATGAAGAGTATAGTAATTTAGGGAGATATCGACTAATAACATTGCAAGCAAGTCAAGACAGTTTGAATTTGGGATCCTAAAGTTTTAAATTTTGAATTTTTTTCACAATAATTTGGTGGAACAAATTTTGGTGAAAACCTTAATTTTTTTGTTATTTAAATTGCATTTTTAAATGTATAAATGGATTTAGCTACAGTATTCAAATTATACAAACTCAACCACTCAAATCTACAGTTATAACAATTGGATTATACAGACTCAACCATTCAAATCTACATTTATAAAAAAAAATCACCAAATTTCATTCAAAATCGATAAAAAAATGTAAAAAAAAACACCAATAATAAAAAAAGATTAAACTACACAGTTGGAATTCTAACCCAAAACTATTAGTACCTCGCAGAGACAGGTACTAATAACATTATTCAGTGCCCATTAAGTATTACTTAAAGGAATGTCCACCTTGCAAGACAAAACAGAACAAATGGAATTCATTCCTGTAACGAGTATTGAATGAATGATTCCAAGTTTTTCCAAGCGGCTCCTCCCTCATTGGAAAGAGCAGAAACGGCAACTTTACTCACCGCCTTCACCCTGCGTTCTCCACCTCATCCCTTCTAGCAACACTTAATAAAGTTTATGCTACATATCATCTTATTGAAAGCTTTGGAAAATACAATTAAAAAAATATTTAAAAACCAATTTCAAACATATACATAAAGTTTAAGTTTAAATAAACCAATTTTGAAATAAAATTTATTTTATTAATTATCAAGTGTAACAATTAATTATCAAGTTATTAAGTGTGACAATTAATTATCAAGTTTTACTAAGTATTAAGTGTAACAATTAATTACCAAGTTTGTTTGAGTTAATTTTTTTATTAATTATTAAATATAGGTTTAGGAATTATTCAACACTAGTGTGAATTGATCACCACTTATCATTACGTATGTTTGAGTTAATTGTTTATCATGTTTCTTGGACAATTTACTAGTTCTGTTTCAATAATCATTATGTGTAGGTTCAAGAATTTATCATATTAATAGACCATTTATATATTAATTAATTAAAATATTAATATATAAATTAAAATATTAATGTATTACATCAATATATTAATGTTATTTGTTAATTACTTAATACATTAATAATGTAATGTATTAATTAATTAATACATTAATAATACATTATTATAATAATCTTTTAAAATATTAGTTGATTAATTAATAAATAATACAATAATAATAAATTAATAATGTATTAATACATTAAAATAATAAATTAATAATGTATTAATACATTAATATATTAAAATATTAATGTATTAATACATTGATATGATAATACATTAATGTATTAAAGTATTAATGTATTAATTAACAATACTTTGATGTAATGTATCAATTAAAATATTAATCTATTAATATAATATAATAATTAATTAATACATTACTAAAGTATTAATACATTGTATTACATTAATAAAGTAATAATACACTAATAAATCAATATATTAATAATAGATTATAAAAGTATTAATACATTGTATTACATTAATAAAGTAATAATACACTAATAAATCAATATATTAATAATAGATTATAAAAGTATTAGTACATTGATAAAGCAAAGTATTATTAATTAATATTTTAACAATAATTACATTTAAGTAAAAAGCAATTGATATATTTGCTTGACTTTATTTTCTACTCTTTAAAATTAATGGCATGGATATTAATGTACTAAAGTATTAATTAATTAATAAATTATCAATTAATACATTATAATAATAATCATAATCTATTTTTAAGGTCACGGCCAAGCCACACCAAATTGGTGTATGAGACCCCTTTGTTTATGGGACAAGGGACCCCTCTCCACCCAACGATTTGACTGGTAAAGTCTACGAAGGTATATGTTATCTCCGAGGAGGTCACAAGTTCAAAACCGACGAGGGGTAGGGATGCTCATATTATCCCGTTGTGACAAGGCTGGAAGGGTAGACGACCCCTGGGATAGAGGTTCACTTTGGTGGGACTCGGGACGTCTCGGCCCCTGCTGAGTCACAAGTTATTGGTATATCTGGCTTGCGGGCCGTTGGATATACTCTTGGGAGGTTGTTGTTCCCATGGTTAAAAAAAAAAAAGTCTACGAAGGTATACATACCCTACCCCTCTCTACCCCCCTCTGGATTTGAACTTGTGACCTCTTAAGAGGAAACACATGTTCTTAATCATTACTAAAGCATTGATACATTATTGTATTACAAAGGTGTATCTAAGCACTCAAAATCAAGCGGGATTGGACTAGGCCTAGGCCACACCAACCTTTAACATGCTGGATTTTTTTTGTTTCTCCTCTCCACTACCACAAGTTTTGAACCTTGACCAATCCCTCCAAATCCAATTGCACTAGCTAAATTTCACTAATCATTTAAAGTATTGATTAATTTTTAATTAATACATTAATAAAATGTTATTAAGTAATACATTAATAAAATATTGATACACTAAAATATCAAAACTGCATTAATATATTAATAAAGTAAAAATATATTAATAATGCATTTCAACATAAATACAATAAAATATTATATTAATAAAATATTTATACATTATTAAAGTAATAATAAAATAATGCATTAATAATATATTGTAGTAATAATACTTTATTACATATTAATATATTAATTATCTATTAATTAATTAATATATTAATTACACATAAATAAATTAATATATTAAAATATTTTCATATTATTTAATTAATATATTAATGTAATATATAAATTAAATTTAGAATATATCAATATATTATTAATTAATATATTGTTAAAATATTAATAAATTATTAATTAATATATTATTAAAATATTAATAAATTATTAATTAATATATTATTAAAATATTAATATATTTATATATGAATTTTTTCCCTAAAACTAATTTGTATTCAGATTTTGATCCTACCTAGTCTTTTGAATCATTAACTTTAATTTGCTCTTTACAATTTGTTCTTGGAAACACATGCACAAATGCAATGTTGCCTCAATTTGTTCTTAACCACAAATGCACAAACAACATTACCTTTGTTATATACTTTTGTTTGGAGTAGTATGTCACAAAGTTGTCAAGAATATCAAATATATTGACTCTTTATTATGTATATTTATATTTCAATTTTTTTTTATTATAAAGAAACTCTTTTTCTCTCATCTTGCCATAGATTTAATTATGCTTTCCTAGAATGTCACATCAATTGTTTTTAGGCTTGCAAAGTAGTCGTGAAACAATTATGTGTCGCAACGAGATCGTAAGTTTGCACATAGGTTTGCATCTCTTTCATTATAATAAATTTTATTTAAGTTAACCCTGAATATATTTTTTTGGACTTAACTTTCATTATAAAGTTTATTTCAATCCTTTGTAAATTTCTTTCATACTTAGCTTGAAGGTTATAAGGCAACATATCAGACCCTCTTCTAAAACCAACAATTTTTTTAGGAAGCAAAAGATTTCCAAAATCTATTTTAGTTATCAATTACAAAAGATATAACTAGTGTAACACAATAATCTAGATTTTAAACAATATTCTGATAATACAAATTCGATAATGATAATGTTTTGTGTTCAAGTACAAAAACATATGAGATTAGAATTATTAATTTAACATGTCTGTGAGAAAATATTCTAATAATACAAATTCGATAATGTTTTATGTTTCCTTTCTTAAGGACAAAAGAATATGAGATTATAATTATTTATTTAACATGTCTTTGAGAAAATGTTGTTATATTGTTCTCATTTATAAGGAAAAATCATCATCTAGTCATTATAAAGCTATATTTTAATATTAGTGAATGCTAATTAGTTTTTTCTTTAAGGTGACACTATTGTAAACCGTTTTCAAATTTTACAATATTTCAGTTAATTTGTTTGTTCAATCACAAATTTTGTGATCTTATTTGGCTTCTTTTCGAGGCAATTTCACTTTATCAAAGCCTTTTTTTAATGTTTCAAGTTAATATTTCTCACTAAGATGTAGGGTTAAAACACATATTCACTTATGCATTGTTCTAAGGTTGATTAATGCTAGATTCTTACTTAGAATTAGTTTCATTGTTTGTGTTATCATTTTCTGTTACCTAAATTTATTCTAAATTTCAATAATTTGAAACATAATATTGTTGTCTTATCCACCTGCACAACTGACTCAGCTAGAGTTTGGATGAAAAATCCCTTGGGCCATTAAAGCCAGAAGAATGGCCAAGAAATGGAAGCATGTCCTCTACAACGTCCCCATAATCTTCTGAAGAATTTTCCTTCCCACTTGTCTCTTCTTGTGTTTATCAATAGATTGTAAGAACGCATGTATTTATCAAGAGCATTTTTCTTCCCACTTGCCTCTACATGTATTTATAAAGCACCATCTGCCTCTGCTTTTATTTATCAAGAACCATGTAGTGAAGGGTATCAAGCACCATTTGCCTCTTCCTGTATTTATCAAATGTAGAGCTTGTGTTATATGGCAATTTTATTTTACAAATTTTCAAGGGATTTTATCCTATAGTTTTTTTTTCATTTCTCCTAATTTATTTAGGTTAGGATAAGTATGACTTATTGGATTTTGTTAAAAAGGAAGTTGGTGTACATACCCGTTTTATTTTCCTATCGTGGTGATTTCATTGTTGTTGATTTTGCATGTGGGTTATCCATCGCCCCACTCCTCAGAACTTCTTCTCCCTAATAGCATGCATGGAGGAAGGGTTGGCTCCCTTGTATTGGAAAGATGATTCCTTCTCCTACTCGGCCACCTTGCAGGTCGCCAAACCATTTCCTATCCTCGTTAAGGATGATAACATATCTTGTTGCAATGAAGGACAATATGCTAACACTAACACTATCATCTAATTGTCCTCGGGACCTATTTTCATATCCATAGGCATGTGGGGGCTCATTTGATTTTTATGATAAAAAAAAATCTTTGTATTTTTCTATACAGTGAAATCTTGGAAAAATTCAAAATCTAAACCTTCATCTAATGAAATTTAGATAAATCTTTGTATTTTACTATACATTCAAGTATTTGAATTTCACTATAAATCTTTGGACTAAAGTATCTTTTCACAAGAAATGTCATTATTATTGTGCCATTCTTTCTTCCCTATTTATTATTTTCCACTGAAATTGAACAGGAAACATAATTTGAACTCAAAAATATAGAGGGAGTGTAATCTCTTTTCAAAAGGAAAATTATTTATTATATGTACGTGCATAATTATCATAAAATGTATGAATGTAAGGTATTGTTGAGGTCCATATCTTGGAAGGAGGAGGTTATGGTTGGGACATGAAAGGAAGAAGAGGAAGGCTTCACATCTCCACATTAAGGGCATAAACGCTTACTTACATGCTCAACATTGTGTCTCTTAACGTTAGCAGGCTCAACATCCTATCTCCTATTTGTATCCTTTTATTGATTAAGATTACCGAACTGTATCCTACCACAGATTAGAGGAAAATATATCTCCTTCAAGGAGAATATAGCAATGAAATCAATACCTTGATAATATCAAACCCCTTCAAGCCTGTGAGAATTATGCCAAGACCAATTTTTCAACAAATTTATAAGTTGGTAATAGTATATTTCTCTAATCTATGCTTCCTAATTGGAAACAATATCTTTGCAACAAGAACCCTCTAGCAAGTTCCCACCATATGACGTTGACTTTGACAGCCATAGATTTTTCAGGATGCAATATTGAGCTTGGGATTGTAAGGGGCGTCGTTATTTTCTCAACTTAAACTTAGAGATTTATCTCTTCTATGCTTCTTAAAAAATCCCAAAAATAAACAACATAAAGCTCGACCCAATATGCATCCAAACAAAGTTTTGAAACTGTGACTATGATCTTTGGCATGCCTTTAAGTAAATTTAGTATCATAAATACATATGATTGCACTACAACCAAACAAACATGTTTTGATCAAAATTATGCTTTTGAAACATAAATGAAAGCATCTCCATTTTCTCACATGAAA
>ML782844.1:400015-451879 GCA_009831015.1 Picea engelmannii
TTTTCATACACATATTCATGTGGAAGCGACAATAAACACATATATGCAGTATATACAAGCAATTCTGATAACATTCAGACATGTACCTAAACACAACATTTAAACACAGCATGTAAAATTAACATGGATTTGGTACTTATCTTTTTATGAGAAGGCCACCAACTGTGTGGAGACCTTCAACGAACCTCTTAGCCTTAGACCACGTTGCTCCAAACTATCAGCAATGGGTCACCCCCGAGCTGGGACAAAACATCACCCAGGGTAAAGGAAATCCTAGGCTAGACTGAGACTATGGAAAGTTGCACAATGAAACGGGAAGGATTCCCTCCAAGGAGCCTACTTACGCCCACTTCTCACAGACTCTCATTCCCCACATGCATGTCCCACCCCGAGAATATGCACCTTCACTATTCCATAGTCCATCAACTGCTCCACTTCCCTTCCAAGGATTCAACAACATGTCGGATCAGAAATTATTAGAGATTTGTAGATGTTGCTAGACTCCCCCGAGGAGAAATCACTTCCCCAACAATCTCTCTCACCTGGAGAGAGTTTCTCACAGGCCTGACAACATTCTTCTTGAACCCATGAGCATGACAACCTGCCTCTTCAAACCATATGTTTGACAGCATGCTTCCTTTGTCGAGCTCCTCAATTCAACGGGTAGCCACAGTAGCAAAAATTGGGTAAGGCAGGGTATGGGTTCAACAAAATTAAAAAGGTTGGCGATGGCATAGGGTTCAACAACGACAGAATTGGTTTATTGTGTGCTTTCTCAGTGCGTGACTGAATGGGTGTGAAGTATGGCTAGAATCGTGAGTGATCCCCCTAGGAAAGAGGACAAGAATGGTCAGAATGGTGGGAGCGAACCCACTATGATGGAATCCCCCCACATAAATTTCCATGCGTCCTGGATGACACTTGGCTCTCCAAGAGCTCGTTCCTCTCCACTTGTATTTTGATTCCTCTCCCCAAAGGAACTTGGGATAACTGGGTTTATTTCCCAAACTTTAGCAATCTAGGAAATACATTATAATATTCCCTTAGGTTAAGCCCTCAAACTTAGCCCCTTTTTTCTAGCCTCTTATCCCCCTTTCCCTTTCCCTTCCTAGTGGAGCTTATTCCCCCATTACTCCTTCTTTGTGGTTGGTCCACATGCAATGATGTATTTTTATTAATAATCTGCATAATTACATATACAAAAATAGGCTCACTAGCCTTAGCATCTATGTTGTTCAGCCTAATAAACACATAAGCCTCCTAGCTTATAAATACTTGGCTCACCAACCTATAAAATTAATTAAATATCATTACAAGTCATCAGGGGCTCAACCTTGGGGTATTACAATCCCCTCCCCTTATTTTTGCATTGTCCTTAGTGCAACTCATTTACATAACATCGGCAAGATTTTCAAAATATTCAAAAATATGCGGGTATTCTACCTGCATAGCATCTTCATGTTCCCAAGTTGTGTCCTCAGTACCGTAGCAGGTCCATTGGACCTTTACAATCCCTATGGTTCAATTTCAGAGTTGTTTTATTTTCTGGTCCAGAATACGTACCGGATGCACTTGAAAAGTGCTTTCTTGCTCCACCTGAATCACATTCCAATAAATAACATGATTAGCATCATGTATATATTTCTTAAGTAATGATACATATAAACAAGTGCATCAACCATGCACCAACCTGTACCAAACAATCTGTAATCAACCTGTACCATAAACAAGAGCATCAACCATGCACCAACTTATTTTCCAATTGTATGAAGGAGATTCACTTTTGTGTATACTGCCAACCTCCCTTTGTATCATGATTTTGGAATTCTATGGTGACATCAATATTCTACTTGTTGGGGACCCAAGTATGAGTAAGTCCCAACTACTTCAGTATGTGAACAAGTTGGTTCCTCGAGGTATTTATACAAGTGGTCGAGGAAGCTCTAAAGTTAGTTTGATTGCTTATGTGTCAAAGGATCCTGAAAATGTCGAAACTGTATGTTTAATGACTTTGACATGCATCATTGAATATTTTAATGATTGGAAATGGAACTATGATATGTCACGTTTTGTTCCATTAAAATTATGGATTATTGATATGTTTTTTAATGTAATAGGTATTGGAAACTGGATCACTAATTTTGAGTGACAGAGGAATTTGTTGCCTAGATGAGTTTGACAAGATGTCATATAATGCTTGAAGCATGCTACATGAGGTGGGTTTTCCATTGATTTTCAAATCAGTAGAGCATATATTGTGCATTTAGGGGTTTTCCCTTGATTGGTCTTACCCACATTCTATTGTTTTTCCTACATTTGTTTAACATCTCATAATGTGTTCTTCTATTTGAGGCAACTGAATGGAAAAACAAGTTGTGTCAATTGATAAGGCTAGGATCATAGCACTCTTAATGCCAGGACATATATGTTAACATGTGCCAATCCTAGTGGATCATGCTACAATCCCATACTTTCAATTATTGACAATATCCAACTTCCTCCAACATTTCTCTCTAGGTAAAGTTTAGTCAGTGTTGTGCACATGGTATGACTCCTTGTGGGCTTTGTTTACTTTTCAAATCCACAAAATTTATGGGTTACACCTGCAGGTTTGATACGATTTACCTGGTTTTTGACAAAGATGATGAGAAAATTGATCAGCGCCTTGCAAGGAATCTTGTTGCATTGCATCATGAAGAGCCTGAGGTATGGGATTATGTATATTTCTTAGTATGGCTTCAAATGCACTGGATATTATTTCAATTTACATGACTTTAATTACTTTATTTCTCATTATAGGACCTAAGAGTAGACACATTTAATGTGTCAACCCTAAATTCATATATTAGTTATGAAAGACAACATATACATCCCAAAATATTTGATGAGGTTGCTGAAGATATTACCCATGGTTATGTTGAAATGTGTCGGAGGGGCAACTTCTCTGGAAGTAGTAAAAAGGTTTGTTGCACATATTTCCAAAGGCATTACTGAAAATAGGGTCAAAGAGTGGTTCATCCATCTCTCTCTCTTGAGTACGATGTTTATACACAAATAAATGGAATTCTACATGTGCTAACTCCATATTTGTCACAACATTTATTGTGATATAATAAATTAATATTTCTTGAAGCTTGCATAATGACTAATTGAGGCCCCGAGGTGTCCTTTTTTACCTCTCTCGAGGTGCTATAATTTCCTTAAAGTTTCTTTGTGAAGGAGAGGATCTGCAATAAACTAATAGGGTTGTGCCATGTGTATCTTTTTTTTCTCTTTCCTAATTTTCCCCTTCGTCTTTTGATCACTCATTATGGATCTTGAATTTTCCATAATGGGTTCTAGGGCCACTTTACATTATCTCCCATTGAGTCTAGATGATTTCCTTTCTGTTAAGACCATCTTTATTGTGATTTGCACGTCAATTAGGCCATAAGCATGTCATCACATAGATACTCATGCAAACTTTAACATGCTTGATTATTGATTCAAGAAGACAAAATAGAAATTGGTAGTGTATGCAAGGGAATAAGAGAAGAGCACACATACACACACACAAGTTATCAACTGTACATATACTATGTACTCTTCATATTACATGAAGTTATATTACACAAACAGATAATCACTACCTGTTGTTTTAAAATTTTCCTTCTCTGTAGAATTTTCATGGATTTGGAATGATAATGATAGGAATTCTAAGTAATAATTGATGATGGTAACTCCTTGAATAAGTAAACAATTAATGTAGTTTATAGAAACACATCCTTGATGTTTACCTTATTTTTTGTAGCTAATATATATGTGATACATTTTTCAGTCTCACTGGAAAAACAAGTTTTTTGAATGAAGCTTTAGGTTTCTGAATAAATGAAAATGGTGTTGGGAACGTATGATGTAGATGGTTGTAAATAAGAGCAGTATGCACAAATTATTTGGTTTTTCACCCCTCGACACATGGGTATCCCTACTTTGTTGGTTTCAAAGAAAAGATAGTTTGGGATACAAATAACTTGTTTTAGAGAAGTATGCTTGTACTCTTTGCCAATTGCATGGTTCTTTTGTCATTCTTTTGACGTACTTCCTTGCCATCTCATGATATACATTTCAAGAATACATAAAAAAACCACACCTCTTTCAATCTGCCTTTCCAACTATCCTAACACCTGTATCATTTCCATTTGTTCTTGAGACTCATTCTAAATTCCAAGTCAACGCATTTCAATGCATAATGTGCAACATTCATCAAATAAGGAAGATGAAATATTGAAATCACTTTATTTTTCTCATTTACAATCAGGGAGCACTAATTGATGTCCAATTCATAAACCTCGATCAATTGGGTGATGCCAAATAGATATACTAGTTATTCTCAGGTTGCTAACATCATATTTTTCAACTTTAGGCCAACTTATTAAATTTTAAGTTTTATTATAATAACCAAATTACCACGTTTCACCCCCTTGAATTGCTTTACTTATAGTTCGAATAGTATGTTGCAAGAACATTGCATCTCCACCATCAGTGAAACCTATCAGCAATAACACCATTTATAAAGAGATCTATTATTTTATATGAATTCTTATGCATATCCTATTCAATGTCAAATGTAGTAGATCCTCTGGTAATGATTAACATCTAAACCTTCAACAACATGTTCACTACTAAGTTTTTCTACCTAATGTTGTTGCTCTATTAGAGATGCTTAATGTACCATTTATGGTGCTTGTATTGCAAATATCACTTTATAGTCTCTTTTAATCATTTCTATAGAGGACAATGTTTGATACTATCAAAAATATGTCCAAGTATTTTGAATATCAAGTAATTTTAGTTGGATTTGTTTGTGAGAGATTTAGCATTTTCATTATCATTTTTCGCTATTATATTCTATATATCCTCTAAATATTCTCTTGTTTTTTTTCCCAGTGGTTTTTGCAGTCCTGATGCAATCGAGGCTTTTAAATAGGAGACCAAAAAACATATATTTTCAAAGTGTCAAGGAAAGGGAATTGACTTTGTTCGTACAATGGAGCTGATTGTTGAGGTCTACGAGAAGCTAAAGATGGAGAGGTAGGAAGACAACCAAAATACTATTGATGAACTAGAAGTTAATATTGTCATGGACTAGTATTAGTTCATTAGTGGATATTCAGTTGAAAACCCATATTTGTTGTAATACTTGACATTTCAAATAATATAATTTATGTGGTTTAAAATTTGTATATATATGTTTGTACTTTATATTATTTATAATTGTTGTAATTAACTAATTAATGTGACAATATTGCATGATTCACATGCATATTAGATGAGCATGAATACTGCATGATTCTTTTTTTAATTTAGACATAACATCATACTAACAATTTATATTGATTAATAATGGACACCGTTAAAACTACTAAAATATAATGAACACATATAAAATGACTAAAAATGACTAAATTAGTGACCAAAAAATGAGAATAATGAACACATATAAAAGGATTAAAAATGACGAAATTAGTGACCAAATAATGAGAGATAAGAGACCAAACAATGAGAGATAAGTGACCAAATAAAATGAACGGAATTTTCATATAAAAAGACCAAACAAATGACCAAAATTCGCATGTAAATGACCAAATGGCAATTTTGGTGGCTAATTTCCGGTCTCTTATCACGCGACCAAAAGTGTGGTCCTTTATAGCTTTTATTGCGGTCATTAATTTGGTCATATATTTGACCATTAATTTGTTCATTAATTGTGATAATTAATGACCAAATATATGACCAAATTAATGACCAGACGAAAAGCTATAAATGACCAAATTAAATATGACCACATTTATGGTTGTGTGATAAGAGACCGGAAATTAGCAACCAACGATCGCCAAACCAAAAGTGGTCATTTATATGCAGATTTTGGTCATTTTTTTGGTCACTTATCTCTCATTTTGTACTACTGAATATAAATCTAGGATTTCTTTATACCTTTCTACTTCTCTTATATATCCTATACAAAACAAAATAACATCATACAAAAACATTAAGTGGGAGAGAGTTAGAGACCTCCCAATTTGATCCTTTTTATGGCTCCTTCACTCTTATATGATTTTACAAACACACTTAAGCCTTTAGAAACAAATAAGAAGAGAAAAAGTGACATAATACAAACCTTCCTTGGTCCCCTTGAAGGATAGAAAAATCAAATATGTTGATCCATTCATCAATACTGAAAAACGAAACTAAATGTAAGCATATCATAACCCAATTTGCAACTTGTGGGCTCATTGCAATATGAATTAAATTTAGGTCCAGATAAAATTAGCCAACCTTGTCATATGCCTTAGCTAGGTCTAATTAAAGAACCATTGGTGGAATCCTTTTTACATTTATGGAATGAATACCTTCCTAGGCCACTCCCACATCATCATGAATCTATTTGTTATGTAGGAAGCCAAACTATTCTTGTGCTATAGCCTTTGAGAAGTCTCTCTTTAGCATATTGGCTATTATTTCACTATTATTTTGTACATTGAATTACATAGAGAGATTTACCAATAACATTCAAAATATTCAAGGTTGTTATTCTTAGGAGTGAGAGCCATGAAGGTCAAATTTAAGGTTCCCAAGATTTTCCTGGAGGATCTTGATTACTCTACCACTCTCAACAACTCATCCTCTATCAAGTCATAGTATCCAAAGTAGAATTTCAGAATCCAGATGTTAGGACCTGGGATTTTTTCCCTTTTCAAAGATTTCAACATTACTTTTAGTTATTATTTATAGAATTATACTTCTACATCTTCAATTTGTTCCTCTTCAATGACCCTTGGAAATAATTTATTTTTAATCTCTTCAATAATTTCACTGTCAATACCTAAAAGATCCTTTGAAAATGCACTACTCATACCTTTGTTACCTCTTAGAATTTTCTTACCTTAGTTTTATCATCCTTCCTAATCACCATATAGTGTTTATATTTTTTCTAGGCTTAACAAAATTATGGAATAATTTTATGTTCTAATCCCCTCTACTAGCCATATTTCCCTATTTTTCATTATAAACTTCTTCCAATTCCATTAGCTTTCTATCTTTTCTTTTAACTTATTAAATTTTATTTTCTCTTGTTTAGAAAATATTTCTTCCATGTTCCCTTTAAATATATTTTTAATTATAACTTCAACATCCAATATCTCCTTGTGAGAGACTTTTCAAGACTTTTGTTTTACCCATTCTAGTGCTACCTTTTTCACAATTTATAGTTTTTCAAAATAAAAAATAATTGAGTTTCCATTTGACAAATTATATTTCCTCCAAATTTGACACACCAAACTTTTGAAATCTGCATCTTCCAACGATTTAGGGTTGAATTTGAACGATTTAGGGTTGAATTTGAAGGGGACCTGGGGGTTGTTTTCCTCTTTTCAATTTGTTGAAGAATTGAAAGATGGAATAATATTTCCCTTCCTTGACTCATGATTTTATCCTGTCATCATCCTCCATTACCTTTTTCTCCACCATAAATCTATCCATCCTTTTAGACATTCCTTCATTCCCACTCCTAAAATTCATCTAGGCTGGGACCAACTAAATGGGTTCAACATCACAAATACCAAGTTCTTAAACATGTGTGAAACATATAATGTGAAAGGACCCAATATAATATTTTCTCCCCATACTCTTTTTGCTTAAATGTTCATGTTTAAATCCTTCCAAAAATAACATTATCGACTTTCAATGAACTTAGGTTATAAATATTATCCTAGAATACTGATCCAAAAAGGATCCAGAGAAGGCTAAGAAAAACTCAGAACTCGCAGAGGAAACTCAGAACACTCAAAATGACTTCAGCAGAGAGAGAAAGGGAAAAAATTCAAAGTTCCCAAAACTCAGTTAAAACGGCATGGTCGCGAAGAGTGCATTGCAAGCTTTCTAATGACGCAAACGAATCGTATGCAAAAGATATAAGCGGACAAATTTTAGGTCAAACTTGGTCATAAAGTCAAAAGTTCAAGGTGACATGTGTCACCACTACAAGGGTGACACGTGGCACGTCCATATAGGGAGAGGTGACACGTCCATACAGGGTGATGTGGCACGACGTTATAGGTCTACATGGAAGATTCTTCGGTTGACACGTGGTAGAGGATATCCAATGAGAGGTTGCCACGTGGAAACCCCCCATTGGCATATAACGGTATATTTCATTAAAAAATATTGGAGCCGACGAGAGTCGAACTCCTAACCTCTTTAGCTCAAAGGAATTACAACCTCTGCACTAGCCAACATACCACTATGTGTTCCTTGTTTATAGCATGGTGCAAATTTTATTTAAGGTAAAATGTTTATGTGGGAGGAAAAGGAAAGGGGATAGGCCTTCGGCCCAATCCTTGGTTATATGCCAAACCACACGACCATGTTCTAAACCTCCATTATAATAGCCACCTGCCACATATGGCATATTCCGCCAATTGTCCGCCATTTTAGCAACCACCGCCAGATTTAGCGCACGCGCCAAAATTTTTATAACTATGTATTAACAAGGAGATTCCATGGGATTCAATCCTGGGACCTCCGCTAACCAAATTTCTTAAAATAGCCCCGCTAACCACCATGCCAAAACCGTCCCATTATTACATAACTGCCCACAAAGATTATAAAAAGGGGCTTTTCCGCCAATGTTTGGGGGGGACAAGATGGAGGACAACCAATTGTGGTTGTATAGATTTTGGCTCAGGTTTCTAGATGGGGGCACGCATTTCAAAATTTTCCCAGTCATTAATTGCAAAGGTAGGGCACATAAATCGAGGAAGGGGTGTATCTTGGTTTTGAAAGTGTCATACTCGGATCGAGGCATGGAGACAATCATTTTTAGGTAATTCAATGCCACGAACATAATGGTGATGTTTATTTTCTAATATGAGAAAAGACTTTGTAGCTTAACTCCATAATGAGGTATACTTGTGTATTTTTCCCAATTCGTTTGTGGAGTTAATAAAAAAGCCTACCCATTTGAGAGCAGGACCTGGAGACGTAGTCCATGAGGTAAAAACTTTGTTATCAAGTTTTTGTGTTCATATTGCATGCTTATGTCTCTTTCCTTCTGATCTTTTCCTTCTTTATGGTGTACTTTTGTTTATGCTCAATTAATACAATTCTTTAATAAGTCACCTGACAAAAATATCCTGGATCATGTTCGTATCAGAGTAGTCATATTTGACTTGAATTGTTGAGTATGAATGCTTACTAGGGACAAGCATAAGCAGGGTCAAGGAACTCTTAAGAATTTCAATCATGAAGTTGGTTGTGCATCCCGAAGGAAGAAGTTGGCACAAGAGGACAAGTGTGTTGAACAGGAGAAAAACTTTCACATGGTCTTTTATCGCATGTCATAAATGGTCAAACGAATGTATGTGGATTACGAGAAGAGGATGAATAAGAAAGGGAAGAAAAATGAAGCACCACTAGATGATGATGTTTCGGTAAACCAAGGGGCTGGAGGAGATCCTCTTGAGCCTTCATCTTCGCCTTCAAGTTCTAGTTCTTCTTCCTCTGAGCAGTCTCATCACTCTCAACATTCTAACCATAAATCCTCTTTTAATAAACCATTATTAAATATTGATGTAAGGTTGTATTTACCTATGTTTAATGGAGATGTTAATCCTGAAAAACTAGATAATTGGATCTGACAAGTTGAAGTATATTGTCATGTTCAGCATATTGATGAAGAGGAAGTTAAAGTGCAACTGGATTCTCTTCGATTGGAAGGCATTGCGCTTGTATGGTGGGAGAGCAAGCTACATGACAAAAGTAAGTGTGGTAATCTTCTTTCCTCATGGTCAAAATTTAAAACATAGATAAGGAAGCAGTTTTATCCATTAGGGTGTTTACATAAAGCAATGATGGAATGGAAAACTTTGAGGCAGAGTAAAGGTCAGACTATACAAAGTTTCACAGAAGAATTTAGGAAGAAATCTCTAGCATTGAACATTCCTTTGGATTCTTATGAAACTTTAATGAAGTATATTGGCGCACTTCACAGTTATATTCGTCATACTTTTCTCTTGTTTAACCCCACTAGTCTTGATGAAGTTTGTGTGCAAGCTACTCACCTTGAGAATAGGGGGAAACATGTTCAAGAAGATTCCATGAAGAACCCTTCCAATTTCCCACAAAAGACTTTCAATAATTTTAAAAGGAAGTACAAGAAGACCACTACAGTAAAGAGAGAAGGAGGAAAATCAACTTGAACTCATTGCAAGAGTGGTCACGATGAAGAACACTGTTGGAAACTACATCCAGAAAAAAAACCGAAACAATTCGGTGGAAAGGGGAAGACAAAGACCTTTGGTATAGTGAAACAAGATCTTGGTTCCAATTCAGGAGATGAAGGAAAGATCACTACAATTGGAGTGCAAGGTAAATATTCCCTTCATTCTAGTTCAAGTTCCAATGATGAATCTCATATTGATGAATGAAAGAGGAATGAGTTATTTCATATATGAGTTGTATCTAAACATACTAAGATAGATACATTATTTTATCCGAGTTCCCAAGTAAACCTAATATCTGAAGCACTTGTCAAGAAGATGGATCTTGTAATGAAACCAAATCCAAATCCTTATCCTCTTGGTTGGGTATGTCATAAAGAAAAACTCAACGTCACCAAACAATGTAGGATCAAATTTTCTATTTCTTCAAAGTTGATTGATGAAGTGGATTTGGATGTTGTACCACTTGATATATGTGGCATAGTGTTGGGGAGTCCTTATCTTTATGATAGAAAAGCAGTATTCTTTCATCATGAGAACAAATACCACCTTACTAAGGGGGGAGTGGAATATATTGTTAGAGCTCACAACATGAGGGTAAATACAACACTTGTTTGTGCAAGGAAAATGCAAAGACTCATAACCACTAATAAGAGATATGTAATCATGGTCGTCAAAGTGAAAGATGTCGTGACATCCGACACTTTCCAAGGGTGTGATCCATCTCATAAACAAGAATTAATTGATATTGTTTCTAAGTATGATGATATTTTTAGGGAACTAGATGGATTACCTCCTAAGAGGGAAATCCAACATGAGATACATCTTCAACAGGATTCTCCTCTTCCTAATGTGGGCCTGTAGAGGATGTCAGTTGTGGAGATGACAGAGATCAAGAAGAAGGTACAGGGCTTATTCGATCAAGGAATCATCGGGCCCTTTTCATCTCCTTGTGGTTCTCCGATCATGATGGTGCCAAAGAAAGATGGCACATGGAGAATGTGTGTCAATTACCGAGCCTTAAATAAAATCATGGTGAAAAATCGATACCCTCTTCCTCATATAGATGATTTACTTGATCAGTTGAATAATGTTGTTTATTTCACTAAGTTGGATTTCCACAGTGGATACCATCAAATCAGGGTCATAGAACAGGATGCATTGAAAACTTCCTTTAAAACCAAACATGGATTGTTTTAGTGGTTAGTTATGTCATTGGGGATTTGTAATGCTCCAACAAATTTCATGCGTGTGATGAATGATGTATTCAAGCCTATCCTAGATGAATTTGTGATTGTATATTTAGATGACATTCTTGATTTTAGCAAGACTTGGGATGAACATTTAAGGCATGTAAATCAAGTATTGGATACTTTTCAAAGGGAAGCGTTGTATGTGAAAATGTCTAAATGTGAATTTGGAAAGACTGCACTTGTATACTCAGGTCATATCATGGGAGGAGGACAATTGAAGATCGATCCTTCCAAAATTGAAGTAATTGTAAAATGGCCTGAGCCAGAGAGTGTAACCAAAGTCCAAAGCTTCTTGGGTGCAGTCCAGTATTGGAGGAGATTCATTCCCAACTTCTCCTTTATAGTAGCTTCTTTGCATTCCTTAACCAATGTGAAGAACACTTTTCATTGGGAAGGAAAGCAACAAAAATCTTTCGACACTTTTAACGAGAAGATCAGTACCACACCAGTATTAGCACTGCTGAATATTCAACATCCTTTTGAGATCAAGACATATGCCATAGGATACACCATGGGTGTAGTATTGATGCAATATCGTAAGCCTATCTGTTACCACTCTGAAAATTTTAACCAAGTTGTTGTTAACTATCCTACATATGATAAATAGTTGTATGCATTAGTTCAAAGTGTAAAGAAATGGAAGAAATAATTGTTAGGGAAGGAAACAATTATACATACAGATCACCAGCCCTTACAGTATCTTCAAGAACATACCAAACTACAACAATCTCGACACTACAAATGGATGGGTTTTCTACAACAATTTCATTTGGTAATCAAATACAAGAATGGTACAAGTAACAAGGTAGCTGATATGCTTTCTAGACCTCCTATATCTCCTTCTATTATTTTGAAGAATACTTCTTTATCTCATGATAGTTATGTAGAACAATATGTCATCGATCAAGATTTTAAAGAAGTACATGAGAAGTTAACCCATGGTGCATAGGTAGAGAACTATTGTCTGCAGGAAAAATTAATCTATCATCTTGGGAAGTTATGTATTCCTACAAGTGAATGAGTCCATGTAATACGAGAAGCTCACACTTCTCTTGTATATGGGCATTTTGGGGTAGGAAAAACTATGGTTCATTTACAAAGGTTTTGTTACTAGCCTCAAATGAAAGAAATTGCAACTAAATATGTAAAGGGGTGTATGATGTATTCAACTTGTAAGCCCACTAATAGAAAATTAAGTCTATACTCACCACTTCATGTTCCATCCCATCCATGGGAAATCATTTCCATGGATGTTTTAGGGGGTTACCAATGACCAAAGGGGGTCATGATTATTTGTATGTCGTAGTGGATAGGTTCAACAAGGTGTGTATCTTAATTCCATGTAAAAAGTAGATCATTACTGAGAAGACTCCTAATCTCTTCTTTCAGTATGTTTGGGTTCACTTTGGGTTACCCATGTCCATTGTCTCGGATCGAGATACTTGATTCCGTCAAGATTTTTGGACTAGATTGTGGAGGATGATGGACACCAAATTGAAGAGGAGCATTGTTTTTCATCCAAAGACTGACAGAAAGACAAAGGTGGTAAACAGAACAATGCTAATTTTTCTTTGAGTCTACTACAACAAGCATCCTAAGTTATGGGATGAACAAATACCCTATGTACAACATGCTTATAATCGAGCTTTACAGTCGTCCACTTAGAGTTCACCTTTTGAGGCATGTTTTGGGTACCTACCAAAGGTTCCTTTGGACTTGATGTATGGGAGAGATTCTGATGTGAATGAAGAACGAACAGAGGACAGAGCCCACAAGTTCATCCAGAGGATTCAACAGATACACCAGGAAATCAATGAACAATTGGAGAAGAGTCAAGCACAATATAAATCTTGGAATGACAAGCACATGGTTGATCATTAGTTCCAGGTTGGATACCGAGTATGGCTTCACATAAACAAGGAAAGATTGAAGGGTGAAGGCAAGAAAATCAAGCCCATCCGATATGGACCCTTCACTATCTTGGAGAAAAGTGACACTAATGCCTTTCATTTATATGTTCCACCTTATATGTAAATTTACTCTGTTGTGAACGTAGAGAACTTGAAACTTTTTTAGCCTCCCATGATCATGGATCAGGATGAGGAAGTTTCAATACCTTCACTTGATGAGTTTGCACCTGAGTACTTGGATGAGTTACATGAATATATCATCTTGGACAAAAGGAAGAGGACTTCATGTAGGGGTGATGTTGATTATCTTCGAGTAGGCTTAAAGGGAACACATCCAAGAAAAGCAAAGCGGATTGAGAAGGGCAAAGTGAGGGGACTCTTCCCTCACTTACCAGTTGATTGATGAAATCTTTTAGTGGTACAAATATCTCTAAGTGAGAAGGCGTGATCCAAAAGGGATCCAGAGAAGGCTAAGAAAAACTCAGAACTCGCAGAGGCAACTAAGAACTCTCATAATGGCTTCAAGAGACAGGGAAAGGGAAAAATCTCAAAGTTCTGAAAACTCAGTTAAAACGAGATGGTCGTGAAGAGCGTGTTTCAAGATTTCTAACGACGTAAACAACTCATCAAACATAGCTCGTATGCAAAATATATAAGTGGTCAAAGTTTAGGTCAAACTTGGTCAAAAAGTCAAAATTTCAAGGTGACACGTGTCACCACTGCAAGGGTGACATGTGGCACGTCCGTACAAGGTGATGTGGCATGATGTTATAGGTCTACATGGAATATTCTCTGGTTGACATGTGGTAGAGGACAACCAATGCAAGGTTTCCACATGGAAACCCCCCATTGGCCTCTTACAATATAGTTCATTAAAAAGTATTAGAGCCAACGGGAGTCAAACTCCTAACCTCTTTGTCCCAAAGGACTTACAACCTTCGCGCTAGCCAACATACCACTATGTGTTCCTTGTTTATACCATGGCAGGAATTTTATTTAAGCTCAAATGTTTATATGGGAGGAAAAGGAAAGAGGATAGGCCTTCGGCCCATCCCTTGGTTATATTCCAAATCACACGACCATGTTCCAAACCTCCGTTTTAATAGCCACCTTCCACATATGGCATATTCCGCCAACTGTCCTCCATTCTAGCAACCACCACCATATTTATAGCGCGTGACAAAATTGTTGCAACTGTGTATTAACAAGGGGATTCCACGAGATTCGATCTCAGGACCTCCACTAACCAAATTTCTTAAAATATCCCCGCTAACCACCATGCCAAAACCGTCCCATCATTACATAACTACTCACAAAGATTATAAAATGGGGCTTTTGCGCTAGTGTTCGGGGGAGGCAAGATGGAGGAGAACCAAGCACGCCCGTACGGATTTTGGATCATTTTTTGAGACAGGGGCACGCATTTTGAAATTTTCCCAGTCATTAATTGCATAGGTAGGGAACAAAAACTGAGGCAGGGGTATCCCTTGGGCCTAAAAGTGTCAGACTTGGATTGAGGCATGGAGACAATCATCTTTAGGTAATTTGATGCCACGAACGCAGTGATGATTTTTATTTTCTAATCTAAGCAAAGCTTTTGTATCTTAACACCAAAATGAGGTATACTTATGTATGTTTCCCAATTCTTTTGTGGAGTTAATAAAAAAACCTACCCATTTGAGAGCACGACCCAGAGACGTGTTCCACCAGGGACGAACTCCATTATCAAGTTTTTGTGTTCATATTGCATTCTTATGTCTCTTTCCTTTTGAGATTTTCCTTCTTTATGGTGCACTTTTGTTTATTCTCGTTTAATACAATCCTTTAATAAGTCACCTGATGAAAAGTTCCTGGATCAAATACCCTTATGTCCTCTTTTGGAACATAAAGATTGATAATGGAGAAGGATTTACCTAGTTCCTTAGACCATTATTAAGTATGAGTTATTGCATTTTTAAATGAAGATTGTATAAAATTTAGGGAGTTATTTCATCCAGTTGATAATCCACCATACATCCCATTGGAGTTTAGAGAGAGAAAATTCCACTCTTTTAGAAAAGAACACATTAGAGCTTCAATTTTTCTCCTCATACATTGTCTCTTGGATCATAATTATTTCTAGCATAAAATTGAAAAACCATCTCTTGAAGGATAGAATTTTGTGCATAACCCCTACCCCATTTGTGTTTAAGGATAGAATAATAATGATGTAACCATTAGTAAGGAACTTCCTTATCTAAGGGTCCCCCTACTGGTCTTGTATCTTCTTTCCATAATTTCCTTTTATTTCTTTCGTATTTTCTATAGATATAAGAGATTTTATACCAACTTAGGAGGCCTAACCCAATTTCAATCATATCCCTTTCTATACCAAGTTATTCCATTTGATAGTTTTCTTTTATAGATATCAACTTATAACTTGGAGGTTTTCTTCTTATAACTTCTACTTCTAATGAAGATGAAGGGCCTCCAAACACTTAAGGCTTAAAATCCTATTTCTTCATACTTTTTCAATTAAAATTTCTTCTACTATTGGAAGAGGATTTATGGTTGCAAAGGGAATACTAAGAAAAATTTACATTACCCAAGTATATTCTTATGAGTTAGAGATATTTTGACGTGGGAAAAATTACTTTCAATATAGAAGGGTACTCCTCGGTATGAGGTCCCAATTAGACTTCAAACCCTTTGGATTAGGAGACTCATCTGGATTCTGAAGCGACTGCCATTACTGGATTGAGGGTGAGTGGATGGTTTGATGCAAGAGGATGAAAATGCAAACTAATATAACTACTAAAAGAAACCTATCCTATCCTATCCTAGCTAGGATCAATTAAGGGGTAACTAATGAATAGACCCAAATATTAGTAATCCGTGCATTAGACCTTTTTTCAGATAGTTGTAAGAAAGAAGGAAAGACTAATAACACGAATATATGGAAGCATAACTAGATAAGTACTAACTATGAATTCATACATATAAACCTTTGTATTATCTCAGAATGATTCATGAAAAAGAAAGACAATTACTGTAGTAAATTTCCATTCACAAAAGAACAGTTTGTTTATGCAAAGGAATCCTTAAAGTGATTTGGGGAATCAAAACATTCACTTGAAGAAGTTCAAAGTAAACAAACTACAAAGAAGAAATTGTATTTCTCCATGTCAAAATGGCCTTAATGGCTTCTCAATATTATACTCAGAAAATTTAGTTCTCATGAAGTTACAAATCTTGTAGAGCCCCTCCAAATGTGTCTATTGTGGTTTATATAACTTGCATAAGTAATTTTTCCTTGTGACTTATTGAATTCTGCAAGAAGTAGTTACCAATATCTTCATCTCCCCCCTATTTGGTTTTACATTAGTTGTAATAAAGAAAAAAAGGAATGATGATGTCAGAGAGATAATTCAGAATTTTCTTGCATGCTCCTTTTATATTCTTTTGTCTCTTGTGTAGGCTGACTTGACTTCATAGCATCCTAAAATGAATATGATTATGAAATAAAGTATGGATTCCATGGAAACCCCATGCGACGTTGAGCATTGAGAGAGGGTTTTCAAGTCCTTCAATAGATTTACTAGGAAGTCCTCGATCATGTACTGGGGTTTTACAATATGGTCGTTCACCAAATCGACCATCACTTTGGATGCAACTATGGATTTCACCTTCCTCTCTCTCATGTTTTGTTCTAATTCTGAGAAGACTTTCTCACCAGACTTTAGTTGGCCCGGGTATTCAACTCGAGGTAGATGAATTTTAAAGGTCACAATGAATGCCACTTTATGGAGTTTGGCACATATGGTGAGCAAATTCTTCAACTCTTTTTCCAACTTCTCTTTGACTTACTAGAAATTGTCCCGTGTAGTGTAGTTGAGATCGGTTTCCCATTCTGTCATTCATGGAAAGTAATATTGTGGGGAGTTTGTATTTTCTCTTATCCATCGCTTCATCTCATTTAAACCTTCCCTTATTGCGACAAATTTTGTACTCTTGGTTTGGGGTTTATTAAGTCGTTTCATGATTTGGGAAGCTTTCCTATGGAAGGCCTGCATACCCATGTACATATCTTTTGCTAAATTTTGGAGCTCTTTTATGAATTCTTTTGCACAAGACCTAAACTCCTTAATGTTTTCATGGTCACTTTTGTGACCGTGTACTTCCTCCTCCATTGACCTTATTATTTTGTTCTTCTCTTCTATCTCACGCACCATGTTTCTCAAATTTTATTATGATGCTTTCTTTAAGGCAACATCAAGTGAAGAGATAGATAGAGGATCATCACGTATATTTTTTATTACCTTTTCTTGAGTTGTTACTGATAAAGGGAATGCCCTGAATAATGGTAATTTCACTTTTTTTGCAAAATAATATTACCCGAGTCCTTGCTGAACTTGAAGGAATTCATATGGGCCACCTTCCAATATTTTGACAGTGTATAGGCTCCCAATCCCAACTCACTTAGTGGGAAATGTCCTCCGATGAGAGATATTTCTTTTGATGGCCCTGGAATATCCATATCCATGGGATCCATGTCAAGGCCTCTTTCTTCTTCTTGTTTATTTCAATGTGGTGTTGCCTCTACTATTGCCTTCTACTCTTCTTTGGTTGTTGCTTTCACTTAGGCTTCATATTTCACATCCGCTTCATCCTTTGTTGTTGTTGCAACGTGTCCTTTATGCTCCACTTATTTTTCGTTTATTTTCTTTTGTTCCTCTACTACCATTGCTTTCCTCTTTCTTTCCTCTTCTTCTCCTCTTCCTCTTCTTCTTTATGTTTATGATTTTCTTCATTTTTTTTTGTTTAGATCCTACCCTGGCTACCTCTTCTTCGTTCTTCTTTTTCTCTTGTTTCTCTTTCAACCATATTTCCTCTTCTTCCCTCTTCTCTTGGGATTCTCTAGCTTTATTTTCATCTTCTACTCTACCTCTATGTTGAGAGATTCTCCCTCTTATGAAATCTAATTCATCATAAGTCCTTTCCATGTGATGTACTTATTATTCCCAGGTTTTTGACTCGTAAGTCTACCTTTATTTGTAGTTGTAGCAGTACAGACCGACGACTCTTGAAGGATCATGTCTGCGGGATATTTCCTCTTCGAAATGGAAAGAAGCCAGGGTGTTCATCTCTGCTTGGTATTCCTTGATCTCCTTCAATGAGTATGAGCCCACCCAGAGAGACAAAGGTGGCCATAATGCCTTCTTATCCCTGTATACACATGAACCTAATCCATGTATCATTGTTTGGTAGGAGATTTCCTATAGCACCAACCTGTCAAAGATGAATTTAGGAAGTATGTTAGGAGATTTCATAGTCTTTTTAAATATGATATAGATGTACTCAACATATACCAATCACCTACTCTATATACAATGGAAACATCTTTTCTAGTCATGCAAAGCACCGGTGTGTAGAATAGGAGATCGTACAAGGGAACTAGAAATTATTTACATATCTTATGGTACTCAAATATGTATTGGTTCTCCCACAAAAATTTTCAATAGATATGTATGGGAGCATCAGTCAAATTCCAATACCACCCCTTCCCTAGGTATGTGTGAATCACTCACATCATGTCTAGAAGATAAGAATCCACGTGGAAACTGGGGAAATTCTTGGGATCCATGCATTGGGAAATGACAATTGCTTCTTTCATCATCGAGGACACAATGTATTCCAAATGGAATGATGACCCTGAGAATGTGATACAATGAATCATGGGAAGTCAAGTTATTTTGAATTTACAAGCATCAGGTTCCCCGTACAATCTAAACACCATGGTTATTTCATATTATTATGACAACCTAAGGGCATTGGTAGGGTACTCATTCGAATTCCTAGTTTTTAAATGTTGACCAGGTTTGTACCAAACCTTTAAAATATCCCTAGGATTGTGAGGGAATTTCTTCACCAACTAATCATCTAATATGTTTTACCCCTCTTCCAGATGATAGTAGGATGCAATAGTTGAAGGTTGGAAAGATCCCACTAGTCAACCTTATTTTTTTATTATGTGTCTTTTTTCAAATCGGTATGTTTCACTATCCACCAGATGTGTTCTTCACAGGTAAATACTTCTACATGGAATTCCACCCTGTACAACTTGGATTTCTTGATTGCCTTGGATACTGTGAGATCTTAATCTTTCTCTAGCAATTGAAGAAATGTCTAGTTGTTGAACATATGATAGATCTTGCCCCATTTTATTGTAGTCTCTCTATCAATAAGGCACTTGGTGTCATCATATAATACCCCTCATGTTTCAACTTCTATTTCCTCATCATATATGGGCACATGAACCTCTTCTACAAGAGCCTTCATGGATTATGTGATCCTCTTCTAGGTGGAGACATGATTGGACCTGTATCAAACAAGTTAACACGGAATAGATAAAATTTGATATTAGTTCAAGAGAGATAAAAAAATAATCATAATTAAAGTGAGAAAGATCTTCTATATTCCGTAGAACTAGGTGTTACGAGCTTAAGGATAATGCTATTGACATCCTATGTGTAGGAAAGGCCATGTGTTAAAGTTTTGTAGATCTTGTAAAGTATCGACAGGAAAGGTGTTTCACCGATGATACAGGATATATCGAAGGAGAAAAATATTCTCCTACGATAGAAGTTGTATCAATGAAGAGATGTATGTATTCTGCCGATATAGCTTGCTCGCCATCCCCAAAGACTCATCAAAACTTCTAAGTGTTTGGTTGTTGGGTTTAAATGTTAAAAATCAATTTTATTGGCACCTTGAGAGTACATGCTAAGCTCATATAGGAAATAAAAATGTAAGGGAGACAACCATATCTCATGGTATGTCACTTGGAAAGGGGGCAAGGATCGGCTTACGGAACTTCAAAACATTCTTATGAGCATTCGAAGCGATGAACCTATACACATTAACTCGAAAGGAGGGGGGATGTCCATGGCAAGGTTTCAAGAAAACAAAGGTTTTGATAGGGTTAAGGAGAGAAGCTATGACACAGACTTAACACACAGTCAAGGAGAAAAAGGATTGCAACATAGGAAGGGGAAAACCCTACTTGCATAGATGCACATGCACATGGGGTTTTGGGAGTGTGGGGAAAAAGGAAATGCATATTGCGGTTTCCCTCCCCTCTCCCTCTCCTTTATATTACCTCCCATTCCCATTTAAAAAGAGGTTTAAAAGGAACCCTTGGGAGAAAAACATAACAGAAGCAGGCCATCTATGCAAAATTTCCTTTTTTTTTTTTTAATTTTTTAAAAGATGGGAAAAAATCAACATTAAGAAAAGCTACGGTGCTCAAGGGTGAAGGTTGGAAGCACTTACTGACAGTCAGACCGATTGAGGGTTGAGCGGTCAAAGGCGTAAATCTATGGAGAGAGGGATTTGGTTTTATTTCTCTATTGATAAAAGACAAGAGGTAAAACGATGTTAAATGGCTTTCCCGGTGCATTTTTGCACGAGAACGAAGTTACTTTTGCAAGAAATGAGAAGCGATTCTCATGCCAATGTTGGGACAATCTTTTCACCGATGCATGGGAGGGGAAAAACAAGTTTTCCTCTGATACACTAGAGTGCACAATCATTTGTATTCTAGTGGGGAATTATGTGCATCGACGAAGGAAAAGGGATCACTCTATGGTGTGTCGGATCCCAGAAGCAAGTCAAGTTCCACTGTGTCAGAGATAAAAGGGAAACTGCCTCTATTGCATCAGAGGCAAAAGAGGACATGCCTCCGGTGTGTCAAAAGCAAAAGCGAAATTAGTGTTGAATTTCATCACGACATTGAAAATAAAATTTATCTTGGATTCATACAGGAAATTATTCAAGTTTATTATGGTGATACTAGTCCCATATTATTAAAATGTAAATGGATAAAACCATCTGCAATACAACGTGATGAGTATGGATTTGTACGTGCAAATACACGCCAAGTTTTATCTAATACTGATGAGTTGTATGTTTCTCCTCTTCAAACTACCTAATCATTTCTAATTGATGATGTAACAATCCCATGATGGTCATATGTCATTCAAGCAGAGTCTAGTTCGAAAAATAAATTCATGAAATTCAACCTCCAATATCTCCTTGTGAGAGACTTTTCAAGACTTTTGTTTTACCCATTCTACTACTACCTTTTTTACAATTTTATATTTTTTCAAAATAAAAAATAATTGAGTTTCCATTTGACGAATCATATTTCCTCCAAATTTGACACACCAAACTTTTGAAATCTGCATCTTCCAACGATTTAGGGTTGAATTTGAAGGGGACTTGGCGGTTGTTTTCCTCTTTTTCAATTTGTTGAAGAATTGAAAGATGGAATAATATTTCCCTTCCTTGACTCATGATTTTATCCTGTCATCATCCTCCATTACCTTTTTTCCCACCATAAATCTATCCATCCTTTTAGACATTGCTTCATTCCCACTCCTAAAATTCATCTAGGGTGGGACAAACTAAATGGGTTCAACATCACAAATACCTAGTTCTTCAACATGTGTGAAAAATATAATGTGAAAGGAACCAATATAATACTTTATCCCCATACTCTTCTTACTTAAATGTTCATGTTTAAATCCTTCCAAAAATAACATTATCAACCTTCAATGAACTTAGGTTATAAAGATTATCCTAGAATATTGATCCAAAAAGGATCCAAAGAAGGCTAAGAAAAACTCAGAACTTGTACAGGCAACTCAGAATGCTCAGAATGGATTCAACAGACAGAGAAATGGAAAAAATTTAAAGTTCCCAAAACTCAGTTAAAACGGCATGGTTGCGAAGAGCACGTCACAAGATTTCTAATGATGCAAACGACTCATATGCAAAAGATATAAGATGTCAAAGTTCAGGTCAAACTTGGTTAGAAATTTAAAAGGTCAAGGTGACACATGTCACCACTGCAAGGGTGACACGTGGCAATCCTTACAGGGAGATGTGGCACGTCCATACGGGGTGATGTGGAATGATGTTATAGGTCTACATGGAAGATTCTTTGGTTGACATGTGGCAGAGGACAACCAATGAGAGTTTTCCACGTGGAAACCCCACATTGGCCTCTTAAAATATAGTTCATTAAAAAGTATTGGAGCCGATGGGAGTCGAACTCCTAACCACTTTATCCCAAAGGACTTACAACCTCTGTGCTAGCCAACATACCACTATGTGTTCCTTGTTTATACCATGGCACAAATTTTATTTAAGGTCAAATGTTTATGTGGGAAAAAAAGGAAAGGGGATAGGCCTTCGGCCCAGCCCTTGGTTATATGACAAACCACACAACCATGTTTGAAACCTCCGTTATAATAGCCACCTGCCACATATGGCATATTCTGCCAATTGTCCACCATTTTAGCAACCACCACCAGATTTAGCGCATGCGCAAAAATTGTTATAAATGTGTATTAACAAGGGGATTCCATGGGATTCGACCTCTGGACCTCCACTAACCACCATGCCAAAATTGTCCCATTATTACATAACCACCTGCAAAGATTATAAAAAGGGGTTTTTCCGCCAGTGTTCGAGGGGGACAAGACGGAGGAGAACCAAGTGCGCCCGTACAGATTTTGGCTCAGTTTTTTATACAAGGGCACGCATTTCAAAATTTTCCCAGTCATTAATTGCAGAGGAAAGGCACATAAACCGAGGAAGGGGTGTCTCTTGGGCCTGAAAGTGTCAGACTCGTATTGAGGCGTGGAGACAATCATTTTTAGGTAATTCAAAGCCATGAACACAACGATGATTTTTATTTTCTTATCTGAGCAAACATTTTGTATATTAACTCCAGAATGATGTATACTTATGTATTTTGCCCAATTCTTTTATGGAGTTAATAAAAAAACCTACCCATTTGAGAGAAGGACCCGGAGATGGAGTCCACCAGGGATGAACTCCGTTATCAAGTTTTTGTGTTCATATTGCATGCTTATGTCTCTTTACTTTTGAGATTTTCCTTCTTTATGGTGTACTTTTGTTATGCTCATTTAATACAATTCTTTAATAAGTCACCTAATGAAAATATCTCGAATCATGTTGGTATCAGAGAAATCATCTTTGACTTGAATTTTTGAATATGAATGCTTAATAGGGCCAAACATAAGCAGGGTGAAGGAACT
Source organism: Picea engelmannii (assembly GCA_009831015.1). Lineage (NCBI taxonomy): Eukaryota > Viridiplantae > Streptophyta > Pinopsida > Pinales > Pinaceae > Picea > Picea engelmannii. The sequence continues at coordinate 423,541 of ML782844.1, forward strand.
CTTAATACTTTCAATCATGAAGTTGGTGATGCATCTCAAATGAAGAAGATGGCAGAAGAGGAAAAGCGTGATGAACAGGAGAAAAAATTTCACATGGTCTTTTATCGCATGTCAGAAATGGTCGAACGAATGTATCGAGATTACAAAAAGAGGATGAAGAAGAAGGGGAAGAAAAAGGAAGAACCACTAGATGATGATGTTTTGGTAAACCAAGGGGCTGGAGGAGATCCTCTTGAGCCTCCATCTTCGCCTTCAAGTTCTAGTTCTTCTTCCTCTGAGCATTCTCATCACTCTCAACATTCTAACCATAAAGCCTCTTTTAAGAAACCATTATTAAAGATTGATGTAAATTTTTCTTTACCTATGTTTAATGGATATGTTAATCCTGAAAAAACTAGATAATTGGATCAGACGGGTTGAAGTATATTGTTTTGTTCATTGTATTGATGAAGAAGAAGTTAAAGTGCAACTGGCTTCTCTTCGGTTGGAAGGCACCGCTCCCGTATGGCGGGAGAGAAAGCTACATGACATAAGTAATTGTGGTAATCTTCTTTCCTCATGGTCAAAATTTAAAACATAGATAAGGAAGCAGTTTTATCCATTAGTGTGTTTACATAAAGCAATGATGGAATGGAAAACTTTGAGGCGGAGTAAAGGTTAGACTGTACAAAGTTTCACAGAAGAATTTAGGAAGAAATCTCTATCATTTAACATTCCTTTGGATTCTTATGAAACTTTAATGAAGTATATTGGTGCACTTCACAGTTATATTTGTCATACTTTGCTCTTGTTTAACCCCACTAGTCTTGATGAGGTTTGTGTGCAAGCCTATCACCTTGAGAACAGGGGGAAACATGTTCAAGAAGATCCCACGAAGAAACCTTCCAATTTCCCACAAAACACTTTCAAGAAGTTTAAAAGGAAGGACAAGAAGACCACTACAGTAACGAGAGAAGGAGGAAAACCAAATTGAACTCATTGCAAGAAGAGCAGCTACGATGAAGAACATTGTTAGAAACTGTATCCAAAAAAGAAACCGAAACAATTCGGTGGAAATGGGAAGACAAAGACTGTTGCTACAGTGCAACAAGATCTTGGTTCTGATTCACGAGATGAAGGAAAGATCACAACAGTTGGAGTAAAAGGTAAAGATTCCCTTCATACTAGTTCAAGTTCCAATGATGAATCTCATATTGATGAATGAAAGAGGAATGAGTTATTTCACATACGAGTTGTATCTAAACATACTAAGAAAGATGTGTTATTTGATCTAGGTTCCCAAGTAAACCTAATATTTGAAGGACTTGTCAAGAAGATGGGTATTGTAACGAAACCACAACCAAAGCCTTATCCTCTTGGTTGGGTATGTGATAAATCAAAACTTAATGTCACCAAACAATGTAGGATCATATTTTCTATTGCTTCGAAGATGATTGATGAAGTGGATTTGGATGTTGTACCACTTGATATATGTGGCATAGTGTTGGGGAGTCCTTATCTTTATGATAGAAAAGAAGTCTTCTTTTGTCATGAGAATAAATACCACCTTACTAAGGGGGGAGTGGAATATATTGTTAGAGCTCATAGCATGAGGGTAAATAAAACACTTGTTAGTGCAGGGAAAATGAAAAGACTCATAACCACTAATAAGAGATATGTAATCATGGTCGTCAAAGAGAAAGATGTAGGGACATCCGATGCTTTCCAAGGGTGTGATCCATCTCATAAACAAGAATTAATTGATATTATTTCTTAGTATGATGATATTTTTAGGGAACCAGATGGATTACCTCCTAAGAGGGAAATCCAACATAAGATACATCTTCAACAGGATTCTCCTCTTCCTAATGTGGGCATGTAGAGGATGTCAATTGTGGAGATGACAGAGATCAAGAAGCAGGTACATGGCTTATTGGATCAATGAGTCATCAAGCCCAGTTCATCTCCTTGTGGTTCTTCGATCATGATGGTGCCAAAGAAATATGGCACATGGAGAATGTGTGTCAATTATCAGGCCTTAAATAAAATCACAGTGAAAAATCAATACCCTCTTCCTCATATAGATGATTTACTTGATCAATTGAAGAATGTTGTTTATTTCACTAAATTGGATTTGCACAGTGGATACCATCAAATCAGGGTTGCAGAACATGATGCATGGAAAACTACCTTTAAAACCAAACATGGATTGTTTGAGTGGTTAGTTATGTTGTTTGGGATTTGTAATGCTCTGACAACTTCCATGTGTGTGATAGATGATGTATTCAAGACTTTCCTAGATGAATTTGTGATTGTATATTTAGAAGACATTCTTATTTTTAGCAGGACTTGGGATGAACATGTAAGGCATTTAAAACAAGTATTGGATACTTTGCAAAGGGAAAAGTTGTATGTGAAAATGTCCAAATGTGAATTTGGAAAGATTGCACTTGTATACTTAGGTCATATCATGGGAGGACGACAATTGAAGATTGATCCTTCCAAAATTGAAGTAATTGTAAAATGGCCTGAGCCAAAGAGTGTAACCAAAGTCCGAAGCTTCTTGGGTGCAGTCCAGTATTGGAGGAGATTCATTCCCAACTTCTCCTTTATAGCAGCTCCTTTGCATGCCTTAACCAGTGTGAAGAACACTTTTCAATGGGAAGGAAAGCAACAAAAATCGTTCGACACTTTTAAGGAGAAGATCAGTATCGTGCCAGTATTAGCACTATTGAATATTCAACAACCTTTTGAGATCGAGACAAATGTCATAGGATACGCCATGGGTGCAGTATTGATGCAATATCGTAAGCCTATCTATTACCACTCTAAAACTTTTAACCAAGTTGTTGTTAACTATCCTACATATGATAAAGTGGTGTATGAATTAGCTCAAAGTGTAAAGAAATGGAAGCACTACTTATTAGGGAAGGAAACAATTATACATACAGATCACCAGCCCTTACAGTATCTTCACACACAGACCAAAGTGAAACAATCACGACACTACAAATGGATGGGTTTTCTACAACAATTTCATTTGGTAATCAAATACAAGAAGGGTACAAGTAACAAGGTAGCTGATATGATTTCTAAACCTCCTATTGCTCCTTCTATTATTTTGAAGAATACTTCTTTATCTCATTATATCTATGTAGAACAATATGCCATCGATGAAGATTTTAAAGAAGTACATGAGAAGCTAACCCATGGTGCACAGGTAGAGAACTATTGTATGCAAGAAAAATTACTATATCATATTGGGAAGCTATGTATTCCTACAAGTTTACGAGTCCATGTAATACGAGAAGCTCACGCTTCTCTTGTATCTAGGCATTTTGGGGTAGGAAAAACTATGGATCATTTACAGAGGTTTTGTTATTGGCCTCAAATGAAATAAATTGTAACTAAATATGTAAAGGGGTGTGCGATGTGTTCTACTTGTAATCCCACTAATAGAAAATTAGGGCTATACTCACCACTTCATGTTCCATCCCATCCATGGGAAAGCATTTCCATGGATTTTGTAGGGGGTTTACCAATGACAAAAGGGGGTCATGATTATTTGTATGTCGTAGTGGATAGGTTAATCAAGATGTGTATCTTAATGTCATGTAAAAAGAAGATCATTGTTGAGAAGACTATTAATCTCTTCTTTCAGTATGTTTGAGTTCACTTTGGGTTACCCACGTCCATTGTCTCAGATCGAGATACTCGATTTCTTGGGGATTTTTGGACTAGCTTGTGGAGGATAATGGACACCAAATTGAAGAGGAGCATTGTTTTTCATCCACATATTGACGGACAAACAGAGGTGCTAAACAAAAAAATGGCACTTTTTCTTCGAGGCTACTGCCACAAGCATCCTAAGTTATGGGATGAACATATATCCTATGCACAACATGATTATAACCGAGCTTTACAGTTGTCCCCCCTTTTTAGTTTTACATTAGTTGTAATAAAGAAAAAAAGGAATGATGATGTCAGAGAGATAATTCTGAATTTTCTTGCATGCTCCTTTTATATGCTTTTGTCTCTTATGTACGCTGACTTGACTTCATAGCATCCTAAAATGAATATGATTATGTAATAAAGTAGGGATTCCATGAAAACCTCATGAGATGTTGAGCATTGAGAGAGGTTTTTCATGTCCTTTGATAGATTTACTAGGAAATCCTCGATCGTGTTCTAGGCTCTAGCAGGTTTTACAATATGGTCGTTCATCAAATCGACCATCACTTTGGATGAAACTCTGGATTTCACCTTCCTTTCTCTCATGTTTTGTTCTAATTCTAAGAAGACTTGCTCACCAGACTTTAGTTGGCCCAGGTATTCAACTCAGGTAGATGAATTTTGAAGGTCACGATGAATGCCACTTTATGGAGTTTGGCACATATGGTGAGCAAATTCTTCAACTCTTTTTCCAACTTCTCTTCAGCTTACTGGAAATTGTCTAGTGCAGTGTAGTTGAGGTCAGTTTCCCATTCTATCATTCATGGAAAGTAATATTGTGGGGAGTTTAGATTTTTTTTTATCCACCACTTCATTTCATTTAAACCTTCCCTTATTCTGACAAATTTTGTATTCTTGGTTTGGGATTTATTAAGTTGTGTCATGATTTGGGCATCTTTCCTATGGAAGGCCTGCATACCCACATACATATCTTTTGCTAAATTTTGGAGCTCTTTTCTAAATTCTTCTACACAAGCCCTGAACTCCTTAATGTTTTCATGGTCACTTTTGTGACCCTGTACTTCCTCCTCCAATGACCTTATTATTTTGTTCTTCTCTTCTATCTCCTTCACCATGTTTCTCAAATTTTATTATGATGCTTTCTTTAAGGCGGCATCAAGTGAAGAGATAGATAGAGGATCATCACTTATATTTTGTATTACCTTTGATTTAGTTTTTACTAATAAAGGGGATGCCCTGAATAATGGTAATTTCCTATTTTTTTGCAAAATAATATTACCCAAGTCCTTGTTGATCTGGAAGGAATTCATGTGGGCCACCTTCCAATATTTTGATAATGTATAGGCTCCCAATCCCAACTCACTTAGTGGGAAATGTCCTCTGATGAGAGAGATTTCGTTTGATGGCCCTGGAATGTCCATATCCATGGGGTCCATGTCAAGGCCTCTTTCTTCTTGTTGGTTATTTCATTGTGCTTATGCCTCTACTATTGCCTTCTACTTTGCTTTGGCTACTGCTTTCACTTCTGCTTCATCCTTTATTGTTGTTGCAGCTTGTCCATTATGCTCAACTTATTTTTCCTTTATTTTATTTTGTTCCTCTACTACCATTGCTTTCCTCTTTCTCTCCTCTTCTTCTCCTCTTCCTCTCGTTCTTTATGTTTATGCTTTTCTTCCTTTCTTTTTTGTTTAGCTCCTACCTTGGCTACCTCTTCTTCTTTCTTCTTTTGCTCTTGTTCGGCTTTCAACCATATTTCCCCTTCTTCCCTCTTCTCTTGGGATTCTCTGGCTTTATTTTCATCTTCTACTCTACCCCCGTGTTGAGATATTCTCCCTCTTCCGAAAACTAATTCATCATAAGTCCTTTCCCTGTGATGTACTTCTTCTTCCCAGTTTTTTGACTCATAATTCCACCTGTATTTGCAGTTGTAGCAGTACAAACTGACAACTCCTGAAGGATTATGTCTGTGGGATCTTTCATCTTCGAAATGGAAAAAAGATAGGGTGTTCATCTCTGCTTGGGATTCCTTGATATCCTTCAATGAGTATGAGCCCACCCAGAGTGACAAAGGTGGCTATATTGCCTTCTTATCCCTGTATAGACATGAACCTACTCCATGTATCATTGTTTGGCAGGATATTTCATGTAGCACCAACCTGTCAAACATGAATTTAGGAAGTATGTGAGGAGATTTCATAGTCTCGTTAAACATGATATATGTGTTGTACTCAAGAATATATCAATCACCTACTCTACATACAATGGAAAGAGTTTTTCTAGTCATGCAGGGCAGCGGTGTGCAGAATAGGAGATCGTATTGGGGAATTATAAATTCTTTACATATCTTCCGATACTCAAATATATACTGGTTCTCCCACAACACTTTTCAATATATATGGATGGGAGGATCAGTCGACTTCCAATCCCACCCCTTCCCTAGGTATGCGTGAATAACTCACATCATGTCTAGAAGATAAGAATCCACGTGGAAACTGGGGAAATTCCTGGGAGCCATGCGTTGGGAAACGACGATTTCTTCTTTCATCATCGAGGACACAATGTATTCCCAATGGAATGATGACTCTGAGAATTTGATATAATGAATCATGGGAAGTAAAGTTATTTCGAATTTACGAGCGTCAGGTTCCGCGTACAGTCAGGAGACCATGGTTATTTCATATTAGTATGACAGCCTGAGGGCACTAGTAGGGTACTCATTCGAATTCCTAGTTTTGAAATGTTTACCAGGTTTGTACCAAACCTTTAAAATATCCCTAGGATTGTGAGGGAATTTCTTCACCAACTCATCATCCAAGATGTTTTCCCCCTCTTCCAGATGATAGTAGGATGCAATAGTTGAAGGTTGGAAAGATCCCACTAGTCAACCTTCTTTTTTTATTATGTGTCTTTTTTCCAAATCTACATGTTTCACTATCTACCAGATATGTTCTTCACGGGGAAATACTGCTACGTGGGATTTCACCCTATACAACTTGGATTTCTTGATTGCCTTGGATACCTCGAGATCTTGATCTTATTCTCACAATTAAGGAAATGTCTAATTATTGAACATATGATAGATCTCACCCCATTTGGATGTAGTCTCTCTATCAATGATCTCACCCCATTTGAATGTAGTCTCTCTATCAATGAGGTACTTGGTGTCATCATATACTACCCCTCGTGTTTCAACTTCTATTTCCTCATCATCCATGGGCACATGAACCTCTTCTACAAGAGCCTTCTATGGATTTTGGGATCCTCTTCTAGGTGGAGACATGATTGGACCTGTATCAAACAAGTTAACACACGATAGATAAAATTTGATATTAGTTCAAGAGAGATAAAAAAAAATAAGCATAATTAAAGTGAGCAAGCTCTTCTATCTTGCGTAGAACCAGGTTTTACGAGCTTAAGGATAATGCTATTGACATCCTATGTGAAGGAAAGAGCATGTGTTAAAGTTTTGTAGATCTTGTAAAGTATCGACAGGAAAGGCGTTTCACCGATGATACAGTTTTTATCGAAGGAGAAACATCTTCTCCGCCGATATAGCTTGCTCGCCATCCCCAAAGACTCGTCAAAACTTCTAAGTGTTTGGTTGTTGGGTTTAAATGTTAAAAATCAGTTGTATTGGCACCTCGAGAGTACATGCTAAGCTCATATAGGCAAGAAAAATGTAAGGGAGACAACCCTATCTCATGGTATGGCACTTGGAAAGGGGGCAACGATCGGCTTACAGAACTCTTCAAAACATTCTTACGAGCATTCGAAGCGATGAACCTGTACACACTAACTCGAAAGGAGGGGGGAAGGTTTCGAGAAATCAAAGGTTACGATAGGGTTAAGGAGAGAAGCTACGACAAGGACTTAACACACAGTCGAGGAGAAAAAGGATTGCAACATAGGAAGGGGTAAACCCTACCTTGCAAAGGGAGGTATGGGCAATTCTTCCTCTGCTTGCTTCATCGGCAATGAGAAGCGATTCTTATGCCGATGTATCGGAGGTAGACAAGAATATTTTTGCCGGTGTATCAAGAGGTTAGAACGATTTGATGGCCGGTGTATCAGAGGTTGGGAACAATCTTTTCACCGATGCATAGGAGGGGCAAAACAAGTAAAGATTTGTATCTGGATTGAACAAGCTTCTTCTCCAAATTCAGATTGCTACATCAACTTCTATTGGAGTGAGCTCTTTCTCTACAAACCTCTTCATAATATTTCAAATAACATTGATTCCTCTAATGAAGAAATTAAAAAACTCTTGCAATGCATCGCATATTGACCACAAACCCGAACAATCTCAAAATAATGATTATGAAGATATTCTTGATGATGAAGTCCCTGCCAGATACCCCATGGAATTAGAAAAATGGGAAATCTTATCTTAGCTCCACCCTAGACACAACATCCAACTTAGTGACCTTGACATGCTTGGTCATCATGACTTTGACAACAATTGTAATTAGCACCATTCCTCTATCCCTGTACACTTGCAAGAGACAACCATACATTTTATGGACTTCAATCACTCGAACCACCAAATTCAACATGATCACTCCACTTTCCCCCTTCATTGGATTCTTTATCCCCCATCCAATGCATAGCCTTCAACATTGTTCTAACTCACTTTTCAAAAAATGAAAACACTCATCCACTAAAAGTAAGTGATCACCATGTACTACATGCATGGGCCTAATAAGCTCAATCAACAAAATCAATCCTTGCTACTATTTTCTTTGATTGGTATCACAACTTTTAATATACATGCAATCCTTCAAATACCTAAAAAAAAAGATGAACCCTCTTAGGAACATTCACTCACAACTCTCATAGAAGAGCTAAAGTATATTTGCTACATTCACAAGATAACCTTCATTGGCCCAAAATTATCACCTATAATTATTACACAATTATCACCTTGAACACTAGTTTCTCACAACAAGGTAGCAACCCTTCCCAAGTTACTTTTCCAAAATTTCTCTTGAACATAAAAAAAAACACAAAGCTTGCATTAGAGGATTAGAGGCTTGTCATATATAGGACAGATTCATTCTTGACTCATGAAAAACAACACACATTTCAAATTTAAATGCATTTATATACAATTAACAAATTGCCCACATTGCATAGTAAGAAAATGCTAAAATTGCTAAATATATTAATAGTACGAAGCAATGCATAGCAAAGCAAACAAAAATTGTCCATTGAGAAAGAAGATGACTAGTTAGACATAAAACCTATTGTCCATTGAGAAAGAAAATGACTAGTTAGACATAAAGCCTTGATATTTTAAAAGATAATAGGGGATGTTAACATCCAAATTATGGGTTGAAGTTAGCCTTATTAGTGGAGCTCTTGGACAAGTCCTTGCTATTTTCTATAGACCAAATTTAAAGCCACCTTAATTACCAACATTTGTTGTTGTTCACTTCGATAACTACACTAACCCGCCATGAAATGTTGGCAATCCACATCATGTGCCAATCCCACATGTAATAAAGGGGGCTTCTAAGCAAGTTTCCTTTGAATGACATGGGATCTAATCATACATATATCACAAGGCATGTGATATTACATAAGGAAACAATGGTTAAGAACATGTGTTTCTTCTTAAGAGGTCACAAGTTCAAATCTAGAGGGGGGTAAGGTATGTATACCTCCCTATTTTATCAGTCAAATCGTTAGACAGAAAGAGGTTTCCGTATTTGTTCAGAACGTCCCTGGTGGCTCTTAGTTTTCTGGGATCCCGATTGAGTTTCCCCTCCACCCGATCGAGGATGGCACGCCCTCCGGCATGAACAATCCAGAACAACTGGTTCCAGTCGTAGATTTTGAACTGATGGAAGGCTTCGATCAGATTGGTGCTGGATCGCTGTAATTAATCGACTTCAACATTAATATTGGTGCATGCAATTTCCGATAGATTCCTAAAATGCTCAGAGAGCGCGGACATTGTTAAGTGTCTCAGAGACCGAGAGGAGATATATATTACTCCCACAAACAGAGATAGGCGGCGGTTGTCTTAGTCTTATTCCATTAGGGCGAAGGTGGAGTTTAAGCTGGGAGGGCATTATTTTTAGAGAGAGTTTAACAGTTCAATTGTGATTGTGAGAATTGAGTTTGATTGGTAAGGATAACGGTAACTCTTCCAACCACTTAAACAAAATAAAATTATAATATTTTAAATGGTATGCATTTTCAATAGAGCTTTTTAACTTTGTATATAGTTTTTTTTCTTCACATGCCTCTTCTCCCTTCTTTATATATTTTCTTAAGAAAAAAAAATATAATTTTATTAATAAAAACAAAATTACATTATATCATATATCATATGTTTTAAGCTTTGTAGTATTATAAATAGCTTTTGTCTTCACGTGCTTTTTTTTCTTTCTCTATATATATTTTGTTGAATTGGTGTGAACCAATTTACACACCTATTTACATATTAGTTATTTTAGTTTCATGTATTTAAGTGAGAGCGGTTATATATCTATGTAAATATGTAGAGGCAAAGAGAACGAGTGTGTAAGCTTAGTTTAAGTGATGTAATATCTTCCTTGAACGATAAATAAACTGAATATCATTGTTCCATAAATACATTAATATGATCTTGTTCAATATTTACAATTAAATAAATATGTATTTTGTATGCTTCCGCTGCACAACAAGTTCAATATTTACAATTAAATAAATATGTATAAATAAATATGTATTTTGTATGCTTCCGCTGCACAACAAGTTCAATATTTACAATTAAATAAATATGTATTTTGTATGCTTCCGCTGCACAACAAGTGATATCATAGCAGTTTGAAGCCAAGCGGAGTTGAGTAGATTCTTGTGAGTACAAGAACTTTTGGGCGAGATTTTACATGTGAAGTCAAGTTCCTTGCAAGGGGCGTAAGTTTTAAGGCCTATGAAACGTGCATAGGGAGACGTGCCCCCTCCAAGGTGATAGGAGTATCCCAGACACGTCTGTGGGGGAGCATCCTCCACTTAACGCACCATATGGGGTTTGGGGGAGCATCCTCCCGGGAAATAATGGTTCACCTTGGTAAAAATGCGTGGAGATATATCTTATTAAGGAATCGTCTTTCTGTTTTATGAGTGGAGGGTGCTCTTAATAAATATTTCGAGAGGTGGACTCTTTGTTGATTAAAGGCTCTTAAGGTATATACTCCTTTGTTGTTTCTAAACTTTTTTAAATCAAAATTTTATGCCTTGAATCCTATTTGATAGTCTCACTTTGAATTAACGATTATACCTATACATTTTAAAGAAGCTTCAGTTTATAAGTAGTAGTGTAGGTGATTTGAGTTAATGGCAAAGATACAGAGTTCAAAGTTTGAAGTGGAAAAGTTCAATGACAAAAACAACTTTGAGCTATGGAAGCTCAAGATGCGGGATCTACTGGTGCAACAAGGATTACAAAAAGCATTAGTGGGCAAGTCAAATAAACCAGTAACCATGAAAAACAATGAATGAGAAGAACTAGACGCAAAAGCACTCAGTACTATTCATTTGTGTCTAGCAGATGAAGTTTTGTTTAATATTGTAGGAGAGGATACAACAATAGGATTATGGAGCAAGATGGAAAGTCTGTATATGACGAAGTCCTTGACGAGAAGAATCTACTTGAAGAAGCAATTATACAGTTTGTGAATGAAACAAGGTATGAGAGTTGTTGACCATCTAAATACCTTTAATACCCTTATAGTTCAATTAACTAGTATGGAAGTTAAACTCGAAGATGAAAATAAGGATATTACATTATTGTGTTCATTTCATGAATCTTGGGATAATTCAATTACCTCTACTAGCTTTAGCTCAATAGATGATGTTTTAGAGTATGACTCTGTTGTGGGAGCTTTGTGGATGAGGAGATGAGGAGAAAATCTAGTCAAGAAACCTCAACTTCAGAGGCGATGGTGACTAGAGGTTGTCCTGAAGAGCAGAATTAGAGAAGTTCTTCACGATCTAAGTCAAGAGGCAGAAAGGGTAGAGAAAAATGTTGGTACTATGGAAAAACACGACATCTCAAAAAAGATTGTTGGAAAAGAAAAGAATCTGAGGAGAACTCTACAAAAGAAACAAATTTGGCTGCAACAAATTTCAGGTTTGACTGCTGAAGTTTTATCCGTTTCTAGTAGCTTACGATATCAAGAAGAATGACAGTTAGATTTTGGTGCCTACCACCACATGTGCTCACATAGAAACTGGTTCATTTCTTACCAATCTGTTGATGAGGGTGTAGTGTTTATGAGAAATGGTTTTCCTTGTAAAACTGTTGGGGTTGGCAGTATTAGAATCAGGACATTCGATGGTATTGTTATAGAACTAACGAATGTTAGATATGTACATGAGATTAAGTTAAATTTGATTTCATTCTAGGGGTTTTGGATTCTGGTGGATACAAGTATACAGGTCATGGTGGAGCACTCAAAGTGTCAAAAGGAAGTTTTGTAGTGATGAAGAAAAAAAATGTTGATAACCTTTATAAGCTAGAAGGAAGTACTGAAGTGTCATATGAGGTGACAAATGTATCTTCTTCTTTATGGAACAAGTTACAAGGTCATATGAGCAAGAAAGAGTTGGAGGTACTCGCAAGTCATAAATGATTTCCAAACTTAGAATCTTTGTTTCTGAATTTTTGTTTGTATTATATCTCTTCTAGTTATGATCATGATGATAAGGAAAATGGATATAGAGTGTGGGATCCTACTTCCCAAAGAATCATCATTAATAGAGATATAGTGTGTATGGAACAACCATAAGGGTTTGCTCAAAATTGAAAAGGAATATTTGTTTGCAAGCTCGATGATTCATTGTGTGGCCTAAAGGTACATAGGCAACTGTACAAGAGGCTTGAATCCTTCATGGTGAGATAAAAATTTTCAATGGGTAAGTATGCTTATACTGTTGATAGTACAATCACTATCCAGATGTTGTTTATTGATGATATTCTCGTTGCAAGTTGAATCATGGTTGATATTAGTAAGATAAAGGATCAGTTGGACATGACATTTCAGATGAAGGATCAAGGAGCAACAAAACAAATTTTGAGCACAGAAGTACACAGAGATGGTATATATGGTAAGATGTGGTTATCACAACAGAAATTGATACTGATGAAGTTCAATATGAATATTGTTAAACCTGTTAATATCCCTGTTTCTTTCCATTATAAGTTTTCTTCAATTTTAGGTCTTATTTATATAAAAGAAAATATTATGTCTTGTATACCATGTGTCAGTATAGTAGGAGGTCTGTTGTATGCGATGAAATGGTTAATAATAGATATTTCACATTCAATTTATGTTGTCAATCACATGGAAAATTCAGGTGAAGAAGTGAAATGGGTGCTTCAAATTTTTAGAGAGATAAGTTTCACCTATAACGATTTCATTGGTTTAGTCTATGGTAATTATAATTTAGATTTTGCAGGTATTTTGGATAAAAGGAGATTTACCTCAGGATGTCTCAAAGAATCATTTTGGAAGACATGTTGGAGACAGAGTGATCCCTGAGAAAATCCAAACTCTCTCAAATCATACAGATGTGTTCACGAAACCATTGTTATTAGAGAAGTTGCAGTGGTGCTTGGCTTATGTTGGCTTGCAACATAGGTGATGAACAAAATTGGACAATGATATTTAGGTAAATTTGTTGTCAAGGTGGAGATTGTTGAACTGGTGCCAACCAATTTACACACGTATTTAGATATTGGGCATTTTTGCTAGCCCCTATTATTCAGTATCTAGTTGGATCAAATCAACTAGAATTAGAATAGGGATAAGAGTACATTAATTGTAATCAATTTCATGTAACTAAGTGATAACTGCTATATATCTGTGTAAGCCTGTAGAGGCAAAGTGAATGAGTGAGTGTGTAAGCCTGGTCTAGCTAATGAAATATCTCCCTTGAACGATAAACAAACTGAATATCATTATCCCATGGATGTTTCCATGTATAGGGTTTTACCACGTAAAATTATTGTGTTAAAAAGTGTGATTGCATTGATATGATATTGTTCAATATTTTCAATTAAATAAATCTATGTTTTTTATGCTTCTGATGCACTATATATATATATATATATATATATATATATATATATATATAATCCTAAGTAAAAAGTATGTATTTTTATTAATAAAAAAAATTACAATATATCAAATGATATATGCATTCGATAGAGATTTTTAACCTACTCTATATACAATGATAAAAAAAATTAAACAAAGTTTTTTTAATTAAAAAAAATTGTTCACTTCTTCGTGTATATAAACATATTTTTTTAATTACAATTAAAAAAGAATTTTATTAAAAATAATATATATATATATATATATAACATTTTTTTAATAAAAAAATAAATAAAACCAAGGAGATTCTAGAAATGACCCACCCCCACTCAATAGACCTTCACTCTCCTTCCCCACCGACCCATTATCCCTCCCCTACCTCTCCCAAATCCCCATACCCAATTCTTAAAGGAATAATCGTTATTCCTTTAAGCCATGGGAAGGGGATTTGGTGACCCTCTATCCCTCCAGTACCTCCCAAATCCCCCTTCCCATTGCTTAAAGGAGTAGTCTCTTTTACTTTAAGCAATGGGCAAGTGGATTTGGGAGAAGTGAGATAGGGCTTCTCAACAAACAACCTGTCGAGCATCTGTCCCATGGTCGATGAATATGAATATCAAAGACATGTAAAGAGATAAATTTTTATTTTTTTATTAAAATGCTTGTGTTTGATATATATATATATATATATATATATATATATATATATATATATATATATATATATATATATATCTGTCAGGGATAATACTTCTCTGAAGTTTTGAACGAGAATAATACTTCTCTACGGTGTTTACCTTTTTGTACGAGAATAATCTCTGCAGTTACTTTCTGTGATGTGAACCATAATACTTCTTTGCGGTTTTCAGAATGCTCTCTGTAATTTTGGATAATTTTAAGTTCTTTATTCCTCCACCCACTAAGCACTTGGGCATGTGTTTGTAAATTAGTTATGGCTTCTTCAACCGAATGAGCACCCAGACATGCAAAATCACTTCAGCATAATAAAAGAGCCTTGAACCTCATAATTTTTGGTATAAAAGAACAACAAGAGGAGGATACGCTAGCAATAGTAAAAGAAGAATTAAATAATAAATCACAAATTGATACAACTTACCTCATATAAGAAAAGAAGCTAGAAAAAATAATTGATAACAAAGATAGGTTGATTTGTGTCAAAGTAAGTTGTAATGACCATAAATATAGCATACTTAATAAATTTTTCGAGCTTAAAAGGGTCAGGAATATTTATAAATGAAGACCTCATTCTCGAAGACCAAGATGAATTAAGGAAGGAAGTTCAAAAGGTAAAAGAAGCCAGGAAAGAAGGAAAATGGGAAATAATTAGAAATCGAAAAACTATTGTAAGGTATAGAGACCAGAAGGATAATAATAAATAGGAATTTGGGACACTCAAGATGATTTTTTGGAATTGTCGTGGCTTTCCATGGCACAAAGTTCCTATGATAAGTTGGATCCCGAGTGATATTGATATTAATTGTCTAGTTGAAACTTGGGAGCATGAAGAGTCTAAGGTCCCTAACATAGAAGGATTTTTCTTGTGGTCGACATGGAAAACAATTTCCCACCGTAGAGGGATAGGAGGCATAGCTTGTTATATTAGAAAGAGCATTTCTCCTCACATTCAACTTCATAAGATCAACCCTCTCAATCTGTACATTTGGATAGAAATTTTAGACACCAATGCTAAGAAGATGTATATAGCAATTTGTTATGTTGCACCTATTAATTCTACTTTTTATAAGAAAAACAATCTATATAGAAATTGTCCCTATAATAATTTAGAACAAGATATTTATAATTTGAAAAATAAAGATAATATTCTCCTGCTAGGAGACTTTAATGCTAGGACTGCAACTAAACAAACTAATCACTTTAAGCACTGATTCCAACCATAATCCTTTATGGCTAGATGAGGACCTTGTTTTATCTAATAGCTACAAAAGAGGCTCTGAAGACCTAATTGAGAATTTGTTTGGTACTGAGTTGGTCAAGCTCTGCAACTCTCAAGACTTAATAATTTGTAATGGAGTAATGAAGTGGCCAAAATCCAATGAGATGACTTGCATTCATGGGCTAGGTAGTAGTGTCGTAGATTATGTGATATCTGATATCCATGTTTCCAACCAAATAACAACTTTTAACCTTTTAAATGACCATGAACCCAACTCTTATCATAAATCTTTAACCATGAATCTAAACTTTTCCATGAACAAGAGCACCATTGAAGAGAATTGTGATAATCAAAGACAATTGTGCTCTGAAAAAGGTAAATTTGACATTTTCTTAAAGGATTTAAATAGTAAATTACATCTCCTAACTTATAAGGACAACATTGAATAACTCTATCATAATTTCACAGCTACCCTTTCCACTTATATTAACAAGTTATGTTTTGAGGTGTCATGTAAAAATAATAATATAATGACCAACCCTTGGTATGATAAAGAATGTAAAATTTCTAGGAAATCCATTAGGGATGCTTCTAATGAGTCCTTAAAACTAGATAAGATCAATACGTACAAATCCCTAATTAAAAAGAAAAAATGTACTATATCAATAAAAGGAAAGAGAAACTTTCACAACTATCTAAGTTGGATCCTAAGAAGTTCTAGAGAAAAACTCTAAACCATAATACCAAAACAAATAATATGATTCCCTTAAGGGATTGGAATTCCTATATTAAAAGTATTTATGAGTTCCCTAAGGCCATGGACACCATTCCTATTATCCCTATAGAGGATGTAGTTTTTTATTTAGATTATATAGAGTTCGGGGTTAAGTGGCTTGAAAATGGGAAAGCTAAGGATATTGAAGGGTACCAAGCTGAAAATTTTAAAATCGGAGGGCCTATCCTTATCCCTCACATACACAAGATATTCAATTTAGTATTCAAGAAGGGCTTCCCTAAACCTTGGATGCAAAGCCTCATTGTTCCTATTTTTAAAAATGAGGATAGAAACATTCCCTATAATTATAGGACCATTATGATTAGCCCGATTTTAGACAAGCTTTATGGAATTATTTTGGAAAAAAAGATTAGCATTTGGCTAGAAAGTCACGGTAAAAGAGATAAAGATCATGACGAGTTTAGGAGATATCATTCAACTGTGGACCATCTTGTTACCTTTAGGATCATTGCAAAGGAGTTCTGCAATACTAAAACCAGTCTTTTTTGTTTTTTTGTTGACTTTAGAAAATCTTTTAACATGGTTCCTAGGAAAAACCTTTGGAATAGGTTGGAGGAGATAAAAGTGCCTCTTGATTTGAGGGATGTTGCAATAAGGATGTATGAGAACGTTATTGCTAATTTTAAAAACACTAAGGGTTGGTCAAAAGATATTAACTACAATATTGGAGTCAAACAAGGTTGTCCCTTGTCCCCTACCCTTTTTGGCATATACATTGATAAGTTAGAGTATTGTTTGGAAAAAGCAGGTTGTGTCGGCCCTACTCTCATTGGTATAGTCATGAATATTATTCTTTATGCTGATGATATCGTTCTTATGTAAAGTAGTCCCCGTGATATTGAAAACCAACCAAGAATCCTCAAGGATTTTTGCTCCAATATGGGTATGACTTTTAATACTGATAAGACTATGGTCATGATTATTAAATCCAATAAAATCACTTATGATACCTTCATATATGACAAAAACAACTTGGAGTAAGTGAATTCATACAAATATCTTAGAATTGATATTCACCACAAGCTCAACTAGAATTATAACATTGATAAAAGGATTATTGGGCGATGGAAATCTTATTATGGGCTTGAAAACAATTGTAATTCAGTCGATCTTTTGATTTGGGATAAGAAGAAACTCCTCTTTGAAACTCTTGTTACACCTGTTATTCTTTATGGATATGAAGTCTGGGGTTGTAGTATCTCTCGTGACTCATGGAGAAAGATAGAGCAAATACAAAATAATTTTGTAACCTATAATCTCAAAATTAAAGTAAATATTCCATATTCCATCCTCTTCTTAGAAACAAGCCTCTCCCCCATTGAGAGCATGGTTATGACTAGATACCTAATGTATAAGAACAAGTTAAAAAACATGGAATACAATAGGCTTCCTAAAATTGCTTCAATATTGAGTCGTAACCACCATCGACTCAAGTGAGGATGGCATAAAGATGCCTAGGATTAGATAAACTATTGGGGAATCATGGAAGACACCATTTTGCAGAATAAAGATACTATTAAAAATATCATCAAATCAAAATTTAAGGAGAAAATGTGGTGTGATAAAGAGTTAGAGGAAAAAACAAAGTTAAGGTATTATAAGGATGTAATCAACCCTAATCTAAAAGATCAAAATTATCTATCTATTTTGATGAGTGTAAATAAAAATATAAGCCTTTCTAAGATAAGAACAAATTCTCACAAGCTCCATAGTGAAACTGGGCGTTGGTCAATTCCTAAAATTCCATGGGATGAAAGAGTGTGTCACCTTTGTGACACTAAGAAGGTTGAATATGAAAAACACTTTCTCTTATATTGTCCATCCTATACCCAAATTAGATCTTATTTTCAAAAAAATTGTCACACTACCAACCTTCCTAACCTCTTAACTCAACAAAACCATGGTGATCTTGGAAAGCTTCTCTCACTAGCAAATTCGGGTCATTTTACGATGGCTATCTCGATGCTCTTGTGACATTATGTCGTGGATATTGTGATGAATATTGAGTCTCCAAAACATTGTTTCATGTGATGCGACACATGCGACAAACCTGGATTAACGTCGTAAGAGCGACGATAGTAGGGAAGTTGTCACGATTACAAAAAAAAAAATAAGTACAATCGCCAAAACGACTAAGTAAAGAAATCGTCGATAGAGAGACACAGTAAGAAATCGTCGCACTCTCAACAATATAGGCAAATTAAGTAAAAAAATTGTGACAAATCAACTTTCAAAGCGGTCATCAAAATTGCGATGAACACAGGGTATATAGCGACGAAATCACTATACAAGTTTCTTGATTTGTATAGCAAGTTCGTCGCAAAATTTGTACTGGTCATCTCACTTGCGACAAAAAATTTTGTAATTTGTATAGCAAGTTCGTCACAAAATTTGTATCGGTCATCACAATTGCAACGAAAACTTTCGTAATTTGTATAGCAAGTTCATCGCAAAATTTGTATCGGTCGTCGCAATTGCAATGACAACTTTCATAATTTGTATAGCAAGTTTGTCACAATGCAACATTTGGATTAAGGGGCCAATTTATGAAACCATGCCTCAGGAGCAGATGGATAATTTTGTCACCTAGTCCATGCTTAAACAATATTGCGGCATCTCACGGAACTCAAAAATGTTGCTCCGTTAGTCTTTTATGCCCTGAGCGGGAATTGGCCAAGAGTCCCCGAAATGGTTTGGGATGCGACTTGCAACTGGGCATAAAACAAAAACCGAGATTTGGATTGAGGAATCATTATCTCTATTGGATTCCTGGCATAGGATTTTAGCTAGAGCACCCCTCACTCTCGGTTCTAACTCCTCAAAAGTTGTTTTTTTCATCGATTTCGATAACTAGTGCTTTTCTCAGTAAGAAGCAATGCAACATTTGGATTTAGGGGTCCAATTTACGAAACCATGCCTCGGGAGAGGATGGACAATGTGGTCACCTAGTCCATGCCTAAATACGTATGCAAAATCTCATGGAGCTAAAAAATGTTGCTTTGTTAGGCTTTTATGCCCTGAGGAGGAATTGTCAAGAGTCCTTGAAATGGTTTGGGATGTGACTTGCAATTGGGCATAAAATGAAAACTGAGACTCGAAATGAGGAAGCGTCGACTCCAATGGATTCCTTGGATAGGATTTCAGCTAGAGCACCCCTCACTCCTGATTCCAACCCCTCGGTAGTAGTGGACAATTCTGATGCGGACAGTTTTGCATGGAGGCATTTCTCCCACACCTCTTCATGAAATATTGTGAATCTATGGTGCATGTACAAATATGTGAGATGTGGGTTTATGATAATATTTTGAATTTTCCAATAAAATTCTCCATTGGCCTTGTGTAAACCACTCCATTTGGTGTTTGTTGCACTAAGTGTAAAGAACAATGTTGGATAATTATAAGACGTAAGTTAGGTATGAGTTATTTGTTACCTCTTTATTACCTTTTATTTTAATTGTATCCATATTTTGTATTGATCAAATGAGGAATTAACTTGAAACTGATGCCATTAGACACAAACTCAATCCTAAGGCCAACTAAGGAGAAAAAACAACACACGTTAATTAATCTAGGAGTCAATCATGCAAACAAACATTCTCACAAAGAAGCACTAGTTGGTGATGGAATCCAACATCACAGAATCGATGCATGAAGGGGTTGAGTTTCAGTGGGTAGGAAAGTTATGTTGACAACCTGCTTAACGAACTAACACCCTGGTGTAAGTTACCTCACCAAGTAGTGGGCAACCCTCCAAGGAGTCTGAGTGAGTCTAGCCAACATCAATCCCAGGTACAACACCACCTTCCCTGTGTTGTCACCTTGTGTAGGAAGTCTAAAATATTATTGACTCTATGGTACCACTTACTATACCAAATCAGAGGGGGGATAGTCGACAGTCAACCCCAAGACCAACAAAGTAGGGTTGATTACTCTGAGGGCCCCAATGCAACCTCGTGATTGACCCTTGTGTTAGAAGGGCTTCCCAAAGTCAGTGATATAGCAGTTGGATTTCACTCCCTAACTCAAGGCTTTATGTTTTTTTAGCATCTTTGGAAAGTTATTCTCACAATCCTATTCCAAATCTCTACACCTAAGCTAAGATGGGTTTGAACAACCCTAGAAAATTTTCTAGATAAATTTTAATTAGCACTTGATTTTAGGTTGTTGTTACTCAAAGGAGTGGTCGTGAAACTGATGGTGTTTTGACTCGAATCTTTAAACCATGCAAGAGGAAAATGAAATGCAAGAAATTCAAGTTCGATGAAAACTAGTTATGGGAAGGAGCAAGATTTTTTAAGCAAAGAAATAATTTCTTGATAGATTATTATGTGTGCAGTATTGCAAAATGACCCAAATTTTAAAAATACCATGCAAATGTCATAGTTCACTTAGTACACCTATACAACATTGAATCAAATGTCATCATTTCTAAAATAGTAAACTATTATGATTATAGACACCACCATACACATCTTTAATACTCATAAGGATCATGGGGGCTTCACCTTGTTGACCAAGAACTTATCATGTAATTCATTCATAAAGGGGGGTTTTTAATTATGAACCCACATGTTGTGAATATATGTTGTGCGTAAAGAAAAAAGAAAAAATCCTTGTTTCATAATAGGAATGTCACATAAGGATTTCGAAGTAAGATACAACATTCATTTACATGATCTAGGTTCCTATTCATGCCCCCCTTCATTGGACCAAAAGAAAACACAATTAAAAAAATTGTCCTCTCCTCTTTTTAAGAAAACATGATTCAAATAAATCTTCTTCTCTTTTTAGTCCTTGCAAAGAAAGGAATATAATAATCACCTCATGTGAATAATTCACATGTATAGAACATGTAACAAAAAAATATTTGAGTTATGGTAAAGTTATAGAATTTTGTATTTTCCGCCATATTAATTTTTTCTTGAGTTGTACAAATTGTGTAGTTTTTAATGTTCTCTAAATAAGATGGTGTCTATCCCTATGGCCATTGATGGTCTCTCTTGATGGTATCTCTTGAGATGGTCCCCACAATCTAAGGAATACCAAGAAAACAATGTGTTGCATTTGTCAAGATAATACCCACAATACATTTTAATGTTAGGACAATGAAAGAAACAAGCCAAAATATTAGACAATATATCACATACAAACAATAGACAAGAATTAGGTTGCACAGGTTGAAGAGGGGTTGGTGACTATATAAGAAGAGGTGGCTATGGTGAAATAAGAAGAGGTTGAGGTGGTCGACAGGCAGGATAAGGCGGATATGAATCCATATAAATTTTAAGAAAATTGAATAAAGAAGAATAATTTCAAGGCTCTAGATGAATTTTTGGATCCATCAAGTGAGGAAGAATCCATATCAAGGATGATAGAATTGATGACTATATTGGATGCATCATGTTTTCATTGGATGTGAAGAATGCTACTTGTCAGTTACCTTAATTTACCACCTCATCACTTGGTCCATGTGTCGTGCCACCATTGGATGTGAAAAATGCCAAATTTCAACTATCCTTGTTGCCACCTCATCATCTAGTCCCTATATCAAGTTTTCATTAGATGTGAAGAAGGATTAAGGGGCAAATATGGGTGGATTAGTTAGCTTTGGTTACCACTTGGTCCACATGTCATGTTTTCATTGGATGTGAAGAATGCCACTTGTTCCTAGTCATGTGTGAGTGATGGTTCTAAAGTCAAGTTCCAAGTCAACGAGATAACTCAAGTTCCATGTAGACTTCTAAGTTTTGTTGCAAGTCGAATTCCAAGTTCAGTGTTAAGTTCATCTCCAATTATAGACTAAAGTGTCTAAGTTCAATTCTAATTCAGGATTGTTGAGTTAAAGTTCAGTTGAATTCAAATGCAAATCCAAGGATAATTTAAGCCTCTCCTATCCTCCATGATGTAAGAAGTTGATCCTCATTCTCTATACATTACAGGTTGTGTGTGAGAGATTGTATGAAGGTGTGTACCAATCCAGGGAGAAGGTGGTATCAATCTAACATAGAAGGTGTAATAGAGGCACATATCAATCCCTAACATAAGGTATATATCATACCTATGACAGGTGTAACAACAAGGTGTGACAGTCCACAAATAAGGCACATATATCATATGTAACAGGGTGTGTAATAGCAGGTGCAATAACACCTGTAACAAAGGTGTAACAACCAGAAAGAAGGCATGTATCAGTCTTGAACTAAGGCACATGCATCAGCCATGTAATATGTGTAACAACAGTTGTAAAAATAGTTGTAACAGCCAAATAAGGTGCATACATCAAACCTATAATAGCATCGAACATCATCCATAAAGAGGTTTGATAATTAAGTAAAGGGTAATTTGAGACAAGTATGAGATAAAGGCATACATAGTCTACCATGCTGGGAAATTTATGATGGTATATTTTTTCTTCTTGAATAAAATAAATAATAGTGAGGTTTATATGGACTCATAGTCCTACATGTTTGGACTCCTAGCCCTACGTGTCTTAGAAGACACAAGGTTTATGTTGAAAAAAACTATATTTGAGGTGAAGACCATAGATGATATTTACTTAAATGGCACTTAAATAGTTCTTTGTAGAGTTGAATTCAAACAAAAAGTTCCCAAATGTGAAAAAAATCCTCAACAAAAATCCTATGACTAATACTTAAACAAATAAATCAAATGTCTTTTCTTTCAAGATCTAGGATGGGACTCATATGCACCTAGAACAATAAGTAAATCCTAAAGACATAAAAGGAGGAAAGTTAGTCAATACCTAGTTTTCATTATGCAATCACATATGAAAAATGCAAGTTAAACTCAAGAAGGAGACATAAAGGAAGGGAAAGTCATAGAGGGATCTTACAAAATTGAGAGGAGGAAAAATTGTTGGAATATGAACTCTTCTCCTTTCCCAGAACTTTGATTAAATGAAACTTCATAATGCCAAGATTGCTTCATTAAACCTAATTGTCATAACTACTTCAAGAGGATTTTGAGGATACTTTTATAGATTTATTGACCCAAACTTTTATATAATAGTTTCTACCCTTACTCTAAGTGAAAACATTTCACTTTCAATCCCACTCAAAGTTTCAACATAAAAGGGATGTAGTTTAGTTTCGTAAAAAGCATCAAAAAGGAAAAATCTAAAGTACAAAAACTTAATATAATTGCAGGTGCATTTGCTCCCAAACAATAGTGGTATGCTTGAAATTGTCTATAACAAATCTAATGGTGCATCTAAATATATTTTCCCTAGGAAAGCTTGTAAGGTCATCAAATTCTTCTCCCAAGGAGATCTTGGCAACTTTTAATCCTTCTTCAAACTCTTATTTAGTAAAAAAATTGTCATATTGCATAATGTAGGGCCCCTCTAACCCTTTTATAGAGCCAAATAACTTAAAGAATATTTGTCTTCTCCTCTCCTAAAACACTTTGCATGTTGGTATTAATTATTGTAGAATGTCAATATAACTATCCCAACCATCACTTATCCACTTCAACATCTTGTGCGAGGGAAAATTATCTTTGTAGCTCTTGTGCTCATTCATATCAATTAACTTTATAGTTAAATTTTTATACATATTTCTCATTTAAATTCATGTCCTTCTACAGTTCAAGTTTGAAATATTCTTTCAAATAAAGAATCCTTTGAATAAGAAAGGAAGATTTATTTACCGGCTCCTAGAGCTCAAATAATAAAGAAGTCTTTCTAAATCCACATATTACTTCTTGGGATACATTTTCCTTAGTAGACTTCTTGGAAGTCTCCTTCATATTCTATTTAGTTCCTTTAATTGCCAATGGTTATGTAAATAAGGGATCGATATTCAATGCAACTTGCAACTCAACTATTCTCCTCTTCAATCTAAGATTATCCTCTAGTTCCTCACTTACAAAGTGTTTAAGAATGTGAGAATGTGAAGGCAAGGGGAAATTGGAATTGTTCTTGGGATTTTACATTCCACATACCAACAAAGTAGTGGATATGGAGTGTGGGAGGTGAAGTTTCAAGGGAATGTGGGAGGTGGAGTGTCATGATGCAGAATCCTGAACAAATGTGAGAGACCTCTACATTTTTCATTAATAAGAAATTTTGAATGTGGAATGTGGAAGAATGGTGAGAAGTATGGTTCACATGATAGGCTTAGGGTTTGCAAACCCTCGATTTAAAAAATTCCAAGGTCATTGAGGGTTATAGCCATTAAGATCTCCATATTCGAAAATCCATTTTAGACTCCTCCTTTCATGTCCTGAATCCATATATATCTACCTAAAAAGCCTACTAAGAGGGTAAAAAGGAGTGAAAATGATAGAAATAAATTACCATTTTTAGCAGCATGTTCAGATCTTGAATGTCTCCACTCCACAGCATGGTCGTTGTGGGATAGTGGTCAGATAGGGCCTCCTCTATCAATGTGGGTCAGAGTTCTGAGGTTATTTGTCTATGTTGCTATCGGGTCCTCCTCTATCGAATGACGTGGGTTCTATTTTTTTGGGCCTCTATTGAATACACGCAGGATCTAATATGTTTTGTATTTTGTTTTTTGTTTTTTTTGTGTTTTATTTTTTATTTATGTTTTTTATGTTTTGTTTTGTTTTGTTTTTTGATTTTATGCTTTGTTATAACACAAATAATATATATTATATAAATAATATATTATAATCAATATATATATATATATATATATATATATATATATATAACACCTAGCCTATAACCTTAATAAAACCTAACCTTAATAACCCACATAACCACTAACCAACATAAAAATAACGATGACGATGATGACAATGATGATGATAACAATGACGATGATGATGATGATGACAATGACGATGACGATGGTGACGATGACAATGAAAATGAAAATGACAATGTTGATTATGGTGATGACAATGAAAACGACAAAGACAATGTCTATGACACTGACATTGACAATGATGATGATGAGGAGGTGTATGACAATGAACATGTTGATTATTGGTGGTGACAATGGTGATGGTGATCATGACAATGATGAAAATTATCACGACAATGAAAATATTATGATGATCATGAAAATGGAAGTGTTGATGATTTTGACAATGATGATGATGATGATGATTGGGACAATTATGATGAAGACAATGATGAAAAAAATGATGATGACGATGATGATAATGATGAAAATGGTGATGACTATGACAACAATGACCCTATAAAAATTAGCATTAGAAGTCATTAAAGGTGAACATTCCCTTATTACTTCATTGTTTTGATATATGATGATTGTTCCTTTTTATATGAAGAAAAACTAACCATTATTCCTTTTATCAATTCCTTGTATGATTATGCCTAAGGGAACTAAAGGTATGCTAACCTAATACCTCCATGGTAAATCTATTAGTATCCAACCATTATTTTTGAAGCTACATTAAAACTTCAAGGAAGAGAGGGTTTTGTAAACCTTGGCTCTGTTATATTTGTCTTGAAAACCTAAGTTTATTCTAGGAGCATAAGTTAAAATATTATGCTAATAGAATTGAAGGACATTGGAAAAAAAAATTGAAATTAAGACACTTTGATCATTAGGGAAACACATCAAACTATCAAAGTGAATGTTAGTCTGTATATTCAACAATAGATTTCAATGTTAGTCTTCTTGGAGTGATAGTTTGAACTTCATCATATGTTTAGTGGATAAAGGAGTCTCCTTGTGTACTATGTCCTTGTTAACCTAGTTGAAACACATTGGATCCCTCACTCTCATTCCACCAATGAATGAGTTTCAATCCCTTGACAATATATTTTATAACCCAACAAGTATTCATGTGCCTAATCTCCCAATTGAGTTTGTTGGTAAACTTTTCTTGATTGATGTCTCAACCATGACTAGTATATCATATTACAATATCCTAATCCATGGACATGATTACATCTATGTCATCAATTCTATGGTATATTCACTCTTTCATGTCATGAAATTCCCTAATGTAGGAACCATTGTCACCATTGATTGGGTCAAATATTGTGATCCCTCACAATGTCCAACACCTAACATCCTCACCCATACTATCACTCACATTGATCCAATGAACTATGTGACCACTTCCATTACTTATGCCACATTGGCTCTCGTTGAGTGTGATCCAATAGATCTAGAACCACCTCTTCACCACTTCGACTTGGAGGTTGGTTATATTTGTTCACCCTTGGGAGTATCTAATTTGGTCCACAAGTGTAACAAAGAATCCCAGCCAATGGTATGGATTGCTTGGTGAAAGTAGAAGATGAAATGTGTACAAGTGTGAATGCTTAAAGTATGGTTGTTTATTTTCCTTAAAATTTAAAAAAAAAGATAAAGGAATATGAGTGAAACAAACCTTATGTGGTAGCTTCCTTGTGAACTAGTACTTGTTTGTAGTACAAAGGGAGGTAGATCCACACATGTCTATTTTGCAAACACACAACGGGACATGAGAAACGTAAATCATTTTCACTGTTGCTAGATAAACATTCAAATAATCATCAATGCAAAAACCAGTGACTATGTATGTACCAAACAACTTGTCATTGTCTTAAAAAATCAACAACCTAACAAGTTATAGAAATGACGCATACTCACGCATCCAATCGAATCGAGGCAGAGGCCCTTTCCATTAACAACACTAAGCTATCGACATAAGGAGAGTAAATATGTTCTTTTAAAGTGTAACTAGTAATTGTTGAAATTCTGAGGTCCTATGAGGCTACCATCTAAGGTTTGTCCTTGACCTTAGTATGGCTCTAAGTTTCAACTGTTTGGCTGTCTTATTTTGTTGTTTTAGGACAGCAAACAGTCATGTACTTTCTTCTCAATGTTTTATAGGTTAAGTGCTCTTTTAAGGTGCCCTTGCAAGTGTTTTCTTGTCTCAATGTTAACACATGCAATATAACTTAAAACACATAAAACTACCTCTAGATATTGAACTTTAAAATGTTGATCTACACTTCTAAACATGCATAAATTTGACACAGGTATTTTTGGTCAACATGACCCTGGATAAAAAAACCCCCGGGGAAAACCAGTTTGGGATATATGTCTATATAATTGTGATTAAAGAAAGAGATACAACAAGTAATGAAATACAATGGAACCTGTATACATAGCAAGCTCCTCACAAGCCTTGCCATAAGATCCAGAAAGAGAAGTGCCCAAAACTGTGGTGCGCCCTCTTCCTTTGTTGCCCTCTGAACTGAACTGAGGCACCCAAGCTCATCTGTTGCCCAATGAAGAAACCCCTCCACAGGAATGTCCTCTCCTGTGCTGCCTCTCCAATGAAACTGTCAGAGCTCAAGTCCTCCAAGCAGATCTGCTACCAGGTAGCTGCCAGTCATCTCAACCCATGCGCCCTCCTCTGTGTAGAAATGATCACAATAAATAAACTGAGCCTGAAACTGAAAGTCTCTCTCCACAGAAACTAGCTCTCAATATCTCCTCTCCCAATGCATCAGACCTCAACCAGATCTGACAAGTATTCCTTTCCTGGCGAACATCTGAAGAAAAACAAGTGCGCCCTCCTCTCAAGATGCGCCCTCCTCCATGCAAATGTTGTTGAACAGAAAAGGATAGCTAAGGATCCATGGATGAACTCACAATGCAAGCTCCAAGCTCCAAGAGTCTCTCTCAAACTCTCAAGGGTTTTGGATCAAACCCCATGAAGTGCGCCCTCTTCTCCTCCTCAAAGTGTGCGCCCTCCTTCTCTTCCTCACAAGTCTCAAGTGAAGAATGAGTCTCCAAAATTCCTTTACCCTCTCTTTAGCCTCCTCATGCCAACCCTAAAAGATCAATGGCCTAGATTAGATCTAGCCAAGTCTAATCAATGGGTGAGATCAACTCCAATAATCTCACTAAG
>ML782844.1:452055-473723 GCA_009831015.1 Picea engelmannii
GCTTTATGTCTATTAATTCACCCACATTGTGAATTAATTGTCACTTTATGACTTAAGTGACATATTTCACTTTTGACTTAAAACTCCTAAGTCAAAGTGAAATTAGAATCATAAAGTAAAGTACAAGGGTAATAGTCTCCCCCTTTGTGCTTAGAGACTCATAAGCACATGGGGACCACTTTCCAATGTATCCAAATCTCAACAGTAATGTAGGGTTTACCACTATTATAACCGAGCCAATGACTATATACCAACCAAAACGACTGTCATGCGACCAAATGGGCGAGCCCGTCGACAATTACACAATCATCCAATCAAAAACCAAGTCATAAAACGATAGGCCAAACTGGTCTTATTAAACAATTTCCAGAGTGGAAGGCCAAGGTTTTTATGTAGTCAACACGGGGAGAGTAGAGCCACTCTTTCTAATGGAAAAACCTCCAAGGCCACTATATATACAGGACGAACAACGACTCGTTCTTGGTCGGGCACAAATCCATGACAGGGGCCATAACTAAAAGGTAGGGCTCTATTCTGGCCTAGAAAAGTTTATTTAATGCACACATGGTATAACCCTCGTGCTCTTCAGTCAACAGTCACAACACGAAGGTGAAGATAGGGCCGAGGAAGAACAGGAACCTCATTTTCTGACCCCTAGTGGTGCAATCAACCAATGCTGAAGTGAACAAAATATACTGACGCAAAAAACCTCCGAACATTAAACCCATGAAAACCAGAGACTGGATTAGTGATAGTGTGTGAAGATATCTATCCCCCCAATACTAAATAAGAAACCTCCAACCAAACAACAATGATAACAACATTCAAGCACAACATTAACACAGTAAATAAAAATATGGATTGGAACACTAATTTTTATAAAGATTTACACAATTGGTTGCAGAAGTCGGACATTCCACCCAACCATAAACTTTGTTTCTCTATCTCTCTTAGTAGTAGGTCACCCCAAAGCTGGGACTATGATTCCATAAGAAGAAAAACTCCTATGGATGTCTATTGTCCACGCCAATAGCCCAATACCCAGTAAATTCATAGTGACACAACTCCTACAACAATTCCAACCACCCATATTTCCCATCAGTTTGCAAAACCCAAGGGATAGGATTTCCTTCTCTGCATCTCAATCTCTAAAATAATCCCCATCCCCTCCAGGGCTCCAGCACAAACCGACCAGGAATATCCAAGTTGGGGGCTTCAGAAAATCCATTTGCAAATAGAGCCCTCACAAAAACAAATTCACATGTTGTCGGGTGTGTGAGTGAAATTTGAGTCCAGAAACCCTCCCATATCGTTAAGGCAAGTGAATAGTCTATCCAGGTCAAATGTTAATGCATACAGATACAGTTTAAAAAAAAATCAACGTTGGTCCCATTCACATGTCATTGTTGCCTGCCTCTAGTATTTTTATGGTGTTGATTAAGAAATCAACAAAAAAGAGGGATTTTCATCACAACTATGAAACAGATACATTGTATATACATTAATGTAGAACTTGAAATAAAAATGAAGAAATACTGACGAAAACTTAAAACTTGCATCAACCAAATTGTGTACTTTGAAAGAAAAGTAGGGTTTATGGTTTACATGATGAATTGATGATGGAAGAAAGTGGGCATTTCAGTAAAATTTGAGTCCAGAAACCTTCCCATATCGTTAAGGCATGAAAATAGTCTATCCATGACAAATTTCAATGCATACAGAAACTGTTTGAAAAAAATTCAATGTTGGCCCCATTCACAGGTCACTGTTGTCGATGTATAGTCCTCATACAATTTTCGTTCCTTGTTCTGTTTTCCTCGTTCCTCGTTTCTTTTTCCTTGTTCTTATTTCCTCGTCCCTTGACCATGGTGTAGTCCCCAAGATCCATTATTTTTGTACAAAACATACTAATGGCATAAAATGTCCAACACAAAGACCAAATTAATATCCGCTACATAAGTCTTTTGTCTTTTATCAAGGACTATGTAACGAATCTCAATTCTAAGAAGATTCAAATAGGACCTAAGAACCTTAAGTTCTTTCCCTAACCATGGGTGACATAACACTATCATTCAATAGTCAAATTGTTACATTTCATTGTTAGGCATCATGTGTACTGAGGGCTTGAGCCACCACAAAGGAAACATACAA
The DNA here is from genome assembly GCA_009831015.1 of Picea engelmannii. Classification (NCBI taxonomy): domain Eukaryota; kingdom Viridiplantae; phylum Streptophyta; class Pinopsida; order Pinales; family Pinaceae; genus Picea; species Picea engelmannii. Next base: position 454,207 of record ML782844.1, read on the forward strand.
AGAATATTTGTCTTATGAACAAGATATGGTACTATCCATTTTGAGGTTTGGCATAGAGATTGTTCTTATAGAATACACTACATTGCACCATAATATAATCCCTACACTCCTTGAAAACCATGTAACACCATTCAAATTAGACACAATATTCTTGCGACGAATTAGCTATATTATCGACGGACTTTTTTCGTCGATACTATAGCTAATTCGTCGCAAGATTATTTACATTCGTGTCTCTTGTGATGATATCAAATGATGCTTGGATTCATTTCATATTTGGTTTATCAACTTGAAATTAAAATTTGATACTCCGCAAGCTAGCTGGACCTTGAGTCAAATACAAATATGAAATTTGAAATCATTAACATATCTACTAGAACATATGAAAAATAGGGTTTATGGTTTCCATGATGATATGATGATGAAATAAAGTGGTTGTGTGAGTGAATTTGAGTCTAGAAACCCTCCCATATCATTAATTCATGTGAATAGTCTATCCAGGTCAAATTTCAATGCATAGAGATACAGTTTGAAAAAAATTCAACGTTGGCCCCATTCACATGTCATTGTTGCCCGCCTCTAGTATTTTTATGGTGTTGATTAAGAAATCAACGAAAAAGAGGTATTTTTCATCAAAACTATGACACAGATACATTGTATATACATTAATGTAGAACCTGAAATAAAAATGAAGAAAGACTGACGAAAACTTAAAACTTGCGTCAACCAAATTGTGTACTTTGAAAGAAAATTAGGGTTTATGGTTTACATGATGAATTGATTATGGAATAAAGTGGGGTTTTCAATCAAATTTGAGTCCATAAACACTCCCATAATGTTAAGGCATGTGAATAGTCTATCCATGACAAATTTCAGTGCATACAGAAACTGTTTGAAAAAATTTCAACGTTGACCCCATTCACAGGTCACTGTTGTCGGTGTCTAGTCCTCATACAATTTTCATTCCTTGTTCTGTGTTACTCGTTCTTCGTTACTTGTTACTTGTTCCTTGATCCTCGTTCCTTGACCATGTTGTAGTCCCTAAGATCCATTATTTTTGTACAAAATATATGAATGGCATAAAATGTCCCACAAAAAGACCAAATTAATATCTGCTACATAAGTCTTTTGTCTTTTTTCAAGGAATATGTAACGAATCTCAATTCTAAGAAGATTCAAATAGGACCTAAGAACCTTAAATTATTTCCCCAACTATGGGTTACATAACACTATCATTCAATAGTCAAATTGTTACATTTCATTGTCAAGCATCATGTGTACTGAGGGCTTCAACCACCACAAAGGAAACATACAAAGAATATTTGTCTTATGAACAAGATATGATACTATCCATTTTGAGTTTTGGCATAGAGATTGTTCTTATAGACTACACTACATTGCACCATAATATAATCCCTACACTCCTTGCAAACCATGTAACACGATTCAAATTGGACACAATATTCTTGTGACTAATTAGCTATACTATCGACGAACTTTTTTTGTTGATAGTATAGCTAATTCGTTGCAAGATTATTTACATTTGTCTCTCTTGCGACAATATCAAATGATGCTTGGATTCATTTCATATTTGGTTTATCAACTTGAAAATAAAATTTGATACTTTGCAAGCTAGTTGGACCTTGATTCAAATACAAATATGAAATTTGGAATCATTAACATATCTACTACAACATATGAAAAATAGGGTTTATGGTTTCCATGATGATATGATGATGGAATAAAGTAGGTGTGTGAGTGAAATTTGAGTCCATAAACCCTCCCATATAGTTAAGGCATGTGAATATTCTATCCAGGTTGAATTTCAATGCATACAGATACAGTTTGAAAAAAATTCAACGTTGGCCCCATTCACATGTCATTGTTGCCCACCTCTAGTATTTTTATGGTGTTGATTAAGAAATCAACGAAAAAGAGGTATTTTTTTATCACAAATATGGCATAGATACATTTTATATACATTAATGTAGAACCTGAAATAAAAATGAAGAAAGACTAACAAAAACTTAAAACTTGTGTCAACCAAATTGTGTACTTTGAAAGAAAAATAGGGTTTATGGTTTACATGATGAATTGATGATGGAAGAAAGTGGGTGTGTCAGTCAAATTTGAGTTCAGAAACCCTCCCATATCGTTAAGGCATGCAGATATTCTATCTATGAAAAATTTCAGTGCATACAGAAACTGTTTGAAAAAATTTCAACGTTGGCCCCATTCATAGGTCATTGTTGCCGGTGTCTAGTACTCGTACAATTTTCATTCCTTGTTCTGTGTTCCTTGTTCCTCGTTCCTTGTTCCTTGTTCCTTGTTCCTTGTTCCTCGTTCCTTGTTCCTCGTTCCTTTACCATGGTGTAGTCCCCAAGATCTATTATTTTTTTAAAATACATACGAATGTCATAAAATGTCCCACACAAAGACCAAATTAATATCCGCTACATAAGTCTTTTGTCTTTTGTCAAGGAATATGTAACGAATATAATTCTAAGAAGATTCAAATAGGAACTAAGAACCTTAAGTTCTTTCCCTAACCATGGGTGACATAACGCTATCATTCAATAGTCAAATTGTTACATTTCATTGTCAGGCATCATGTGTACTGAAGGCTTGAGCCACCACAAAGGAAACATATAAAGAATATTTGTCTTATGAACAAGATATGGTACTATCCATTTTGAGGTTTTGAATAGAGATTGTTATTATAGACTACACTACATTGCACCATAATATAAGCCCTACACTCCTTGAAAACCATGTAACACCATTCAAATTAGACACAATATTCTTGCGACGAATTAGCTATACTATCTACGAACTTTTTTGTCGATAGTATAGCTAATTCATCCCAAGATTATTTACATTCGTATCTCTTGTGATGATATCAAATGATGCTTAGATTCATTTCATATTTGGTTTATCAACTTGAAATCAAAATTTGATACTTTGCAAGCTAGCTGGACCTTGAGTCAAATACAAATATGAAATTTGGAATCATTAACATATCTACTAGAACATATGAAAAATAGGGTTTATGGTTTCCATGATGATATGATGATGGAAGAAAGTGAGTGTGTGAGTGAAATTTGAGTCCAGAAGCCCTCCCATATTGTTAAGGCATGCAAATAGTCTATCTAGGTCAAATTTCAATGCATACAGATACAATTTGAAAAAAAATCAGCGTTGGCCCCATTCACATGTCACTGTTGCCCACCTCTAATATTTTTATGGTTTTGATTAAGAAATCAATGAAAAAGAGGGATTTTTCATTACAACTATGACACAGATACATTGTATATACATTAATGTAGAACCTGAAAGAAAAATGAAGAAAGACTGACGAAAACTTAAAACTTACGTCAACCAAATTGTGTACTTTGAAAGAAAATTAGGGTTTATGGTTTACATGATGAATTGATGATGGAAGAAAGTGGATGTGTCAATCAAATTTGAGTCCAGAAAAACTCCCATATCGTTAAGGCATGTATATAGTCTATCCATGAAAAATGCAGATAGTATATCTCCTTCAATGACAAATAAGATCTAGAAGCTCTCCCAAGCCTCTTCCAAGAGTCTATATAAAGAAGGAAAGTCTTAAGCATGAGGGGGGGGAGAATAATTTGCAGAGTTGTGATGTCCAAAATTTAGAGGTGCTTCTCAATCTACATAATTTGCAATTAGTTTGCCTAGCTTGGTTGAAGAGTTGAGGAGGAGAAAGGAGAAAGGAGAAAGGTGCAAGGAGGAGTGCATTCTACATCTTGAGGTAATTGCATTGATGTACTTCTATCATTTTTATTAATAGATCATTGATTTTCCCATATAAATGTTTGTGTTTCATTCATAAATATTCAGATCTAATTTATTTTCTCATAGATCAGGTTAGATCCAAGATAGATCTAGGATTCTAACACTAGGAAGACAAGTAGAATGGTATTGTTTTGTCTCTTATGTGCAAGAAGCTGGTTGTAGGAGTTGGATCTGGAACTGGAACTTCAAGGCTGCAACAACTAGGACATACAAAGGAAAACCTTCAAAATAAGGTATATCATTCTTCCATTTCCTTGTGTAATTGTGAATTTGATTGCTTGTTTCTTGGAAAAGCAATAGAAATATATCCCACTATCTGTCTAGGATCAATAGATTGATCCTAGGGATATCTTGTCAATATGTTGGTGAGATTTTATTCATAATAATAGGTTAAAAAACAAGGAAAATGAAGGAAGGATTGAACAACCATTAGGAAAGTTAACATTTTGGTATTTTTAATCGATTCATGTATACATGTGGGGTGATTCCAACTTGGAATTTCTATGTTTGAATCAAACCATTGTCACCTTTCCAAGTGTGCATCATTGGTTCCTCTCATCTTTCTTTCAAAACAAGTCATCACTTTCATATCTCAACAACAACACTTTCCCAATATAGTTTCATTGTCCAACAAAACATATCACGCTGCTCGATCTCCAACCAATGATCAGTTTTATTTTAATTTGTTTGGAAAGAGAAGTGATGGTTTGTATTTTATAGAATGTTGATTATTTCATCTATCCCACAGTGATAAAATAATACTATAAAATTTTGTTTTTTATATGTTTTTTTTTTTATTTTGTAAACGTTATAACTTATTCCACATTTTTTATCATTCCTTAACATAATAAATAGAGTTGAACATAGTCAACAATATACAAGATGTTACTTTTAAATAAATCTAATACAAAATAAAGTCATGAAAGCTAAGTGGATTGAAGAAAATTGATCGTATAGTAAGAATCCTTAAGGTGCAACACTTAAGAATGAAAGTTTCAAGTATCTTATTTTATATTTTGTTTTATTTTTCTTGAATGATGAATTATAATAGTGTTTTTTAAGAAATGAAAAACAGTCATTGTTTTAATAAATAAATAAAATTATGATGTAAGGTAATAAAAAAAAAAAAAAAATTATGGATAGAAAAGTGTATACTATGAAGAAGTAATAAGTAAATAACTAAGAGAATAATGTTGTAGAGAATACAAAATGTTACTTTTAAATAAATCTAATACAAAATAAACCTATGAAAGTTAAGTGGATTGAAGAAAATTGATCGTAGAGTAAGAATCCTTAAGGTGCAACACTTAAGAATGAAAGTTTTTAAGTATCTTATTTTATATTTTGTTTTATTTTTCTTCGATGATGAATTAGAATAGTTTTTTTTAAGAAATAAAAAATAGTTATAATTTTAATAAATAAAAAATTTATGATGTAAAATAATTAGAAAATAAAAAAAAATAAAAAATTATGGATAGAAAAGTGTATACTATGCAGAAGTAATAAGTAAATAACTAAAAGAATAATGTTGTAGAGAATAATTCTAAGTATATATGGTTCCCATCATTTTAATAAATTCTTTCTAATTATAATTTTGTTTCATTGAAGAAGAAAATGTGATTTATTTTAATTTTGAAAGTTACATTTAAAAAAAAAAAAAGGGCACTACTTGATGATATAATCAAGTTGTTTTGATGACACATATTAATAGTTAGAGTTGCATGTAACTTAGTCCTTATCTCATCTTTCTAGCTCTATACTAACTTTTTTCTCTTTCATTAACAAAGTCTTGGAATCTCTAACCATGGGGAAATATACTTAAATGACAATATGGATAAAACACAATATACTCCTTCAAGGTTTTTTTGTTTTTTAATATCAAAAGGATTCCAGTTTTACACAATAACAAACTATGAGTTTGAGAGCATCATTTCAAGTCCCCTATGTGAAGGATTAATGATGAGGAAGAAAAAAATCATCTTCAAGGTTTTTTTGTTTTTTAATATCAAAAGGATTCCAGTTTTACACAATAACAAACTATGAGTTTGAGAGCATCATTTCAAGTCCCCTATGTGAAGGATTAATGATGAGGAAGAAAAAAATCATCTTGAGATATTCATCTATAAATTGATATCAGAATAGACATTTGAATGCAATATTGAATGGTTTTTATAAAACGACATGTTTGGTCCTCCACATGGAAATAAAAAAAGTCATGAGCTTAAGAATTATATTCATCCTTGAAATCATCTCCATTTTCTTTGTTACGGTGGTTATCTGTCTTCCATCTTTTCAATGGAAACACCATTTATGAAATAAGGAACTTGAGGACTATGGGAAGATGTTAGATGAAGCCGAAAATTATAAGAATGCCAAAAACAATTTCATCACTTTTGTAATGTAAAAGAATAGTCTCATGCAACTATGCATCACTTCCCTAGCCTTCACTAGTTTCCATCAAATTTGTGAGGGAATTTTTCATGTGATCGTAGACATGTTTTAGAGATTATCCGTTTGAGATTTCATTATGGTTATTCATGTAACACTATATGGGAGAAGATACCTTTCCTTGACCTCTCTTCTCCTATATCAATTATGTGGCTTTATATACTACCTAGTAAATTTTAGTATCATTATCTAATCAACATTTTAAGTGCGTGAACAAGAGAAATTGGATCAATAATTGATTTGGGAGAGTATGTGATATATAAGAAGTTGTCCAATGAAATAACACTAGTGAGAATGAATGACAGTTCTTGGTTGTACTGATACTTTGGCATTCTCTATGTATTCATCAAAGGATGGCACATATTTATCTTTCAATCATGCTACTTCTTCCACACAAAATGCATGTTGGTTATCCACATATAATATATCATATGAATCCATAATCATGACCTTATTACACAAGTTTAAAATGAAAAACTCATCTAACAACAAACTAATAGCTTAACACATACTAAAATTTAAATGTAGCATAACACATCAATCCCTTTTATCTTGAGTGAAATCTAACACGATGATTAAGATGGAAGTTTTGTATGAATGGATCTTTATGCAACAAAATCTAGTGTGACGTACTAGACATGACTAATAAATATACTATTATCTTGAAAAGAAAGGAAATAATGACTTCCTTCAAACTAAATATTAGACAAAGAATGAGATCCATAAAAGAACCTACCGACCAACGTCAGGGGAAATGCATCTACAAGGTCTCTTGCTCCTGTGGGAAATTCTACATTGGAGAAACTAGACGGTCATTTCAAGGATTAAGGAGCATGAAGCAGACATTAGAAATGAACATATTTTCACCTCTTCTTTGGCAGAACATTCCCTGAAAACCAAACATCATGTGTTCCTGGAGGATACAAAAATATTGGCAAAAGAAGACTACTACTACAAAATATGCTTCAGAGAGGCCCTCGAAACAATCCAGCACCCAACAAATATAAACAGATATGGTGGCCTAGAAGTAAGCAGCAAATGGATCCCCTTGACAAACCAACGAAAGGGATCCTAGAAGATAAGCTTTGTACAATCAGGTTCGATGCTTTCCTCCTCCCTAGATCCCCTTTGTCCAATTTTTCTTGTTGGTACATAGATTTAGGGACCTCTTTACTTTCCCTAACATAAAATAGCTTTAGTACTTAGTCTATTAACAATTTACTAAACATTTAAATAGCCTAATTTAGACTATTTCTTAGATGGTTCTCAATTTAATATAATACTAATACATCATCTTTTAATATTAATATTCTACTCATTAAAACTTAGAGATTTAATATTCCATTTATTCTATGTATTCATATAAAACCCTAAATATCCATATTAAAAGCCTAATTTAAACAAGTGGAGTTGCAGAGAAACAAGTCCTGCATTCTTGGCAGAAAGCACTGTGCTTCCATGTTCATGAAAACAGTATACCGAGTTCATGAAAACCGTATACCGCTTCCCTAAAGTCAGGCACTTGTGAAAATAATTTCTAACAGCGATAAATTATGTACATAACTTGAACACAGTTTTCACTAAAGACAAACTACCTCGAAAAAACAACCACAATATGGACACAAGGAATAAACAATAAATTGGTATGCAGAAAATTTGCAGTGCATTAGCAGATAAATAGTATAACAGGAATCCCAAGAAGCAAATTAGATAAAACTGCAGAATAGAGGTAGAACTCGGCTCAATTCATCATCTTAATCCAAAGAAACACTTACATTTATAGTTGGATACTCAAGTAACGGATTCCTACAATAGTGGATCTGATAACAGCTGTAGAGGACACGGAGGAGCCTCTATTATAACTAATTCTATTATTAGCATTTCTTCATTAATATCTAACAAAGCATACATACAGAACTAAATTGAAATATTGCAACCGATTTTTTAACTGGAAACTCTGAAATCTAACTTCACATCATGAGAATTAAATACATGAACTTAGGTCAGTGTTTTCTCATTGAACAAATTCGAGCAATGGTAATATAAATTGTTCTCTTAGAATCGAACAGATAATAACTAGATTACAGATAATCGTCAGCGTTCCCAGACAGATTGACCATAGGAACAATATATAATATAATAATAATACTCTATTTTTAAGGTCACTGTCAAGCCAGCACACCAAATTGGTGTATGAGACCCCCTTGTTTGTGGGACAAGGGATCCCCCTCCGCCCAGCAATTTGATTGGTAAAGTCTACGAAGGTATACATACCCTACCCCCCTTTGGATTTGAACCTGTGACCTCTTAAGAGGAAACACATGTTCTTAACCATTAGGCCCACTCAGGCTGTATAATAATAATCTATTTTTAAGGTCACGGCCAAGCCAACACACCAAATTGGTGTATGAGACCCCCTTGTTTGTGGGACAAGGGACCCCCTCCGCCCAACGATTTGACTGGTAAAGTCTACAAAGGTATACATACCCTACCCCCCTCTGGATTTGAACCTGTGACCTCTTAAGAGGAAACACATGTTCTTATACATCGTATGCAACAACGAATGCAAAGTTCTGATAAAAATTTACAATGCAAGTTAAACATACAAATTACGAAGAAAAATATGATCTGAGCCAGACTGCGGACCATTTCCAGACTCTCGTGAGTATAAACAAAGCATCTAAACTAAGCTTCTTCATCACAGAAGCAAAAACATGTACTGTTCGAAAATCATCAGTACTCATATATTCACACAACATCGTGTTATATATTTCTTGGCTAGCTTCAATATACTACAAAAAATTTGGTCAATACAACCCTGGTGTCCTTACTGTCGAATTCTCAGATAAAGAGTTTGTCATGACAATTAAGATTAAGAGTTTGCTTTTACTTCATTGTCAAATTGTTCTTTGCCTTTGTTCTCAGATACTTCAGGTAAGGATATCGTAATTCCCAGCAGATTAAATTAGATTAAATTTTAATCTTTTCGTTAGGGGCCACTTAGTTTAAGAATTTTTAAAAAACAATTAAATTCAAATGGCACATAATGTTGAACACTTGTTGTATATACCAGTTTATTAAAGAAACCATGAGTTTATAAATAAGTTTACTCGTAAAATGATACCAATTGCAATTTTTTTTATTGTTGAAATTTTTATGAATTTCATTTGCCGTTGAATCAAATATGAAAAAAAACCAACAGATATAGGATACCAATGCAAGGTTAACAATCCAATAATTGAACATGTCTACCATGTAGATAATTTTTTTTAATTTTTAAATTTGAGTGATTGGGATTATGTGCCTTTGTGATTGAACAAGGCTAGCAGTAAAGAAAATTGTAGCGTGGCATGATGGTGGACGCTGACAACAGAAATCAAGACGCATTCTGTGTACATCACAAAACCTCAACACCTGTTTTATTTAAGTGGACACATGGCGGCCTTTGTAATCCATTGAATGCAATCTAGTCCAGGGTTTTCAACTAAAATTTGATGGGCGAGATTGAATCCCATGTGTAAACGCTGTGACGAGCTGATAATCCTCTTGAAATAGAGCCAAAGACCATAGGAATTTGTGAATTGCCTACATTATAGCAGCCAATAGGTGGAAGGTTTTTGCACAGTGGTGTTTCTGCAGCAGTGCTTGCGATTCTCTCTGGCATGAATGTCTTATCGTGACTTGCAAAGGAAATACGACAATATTCCTAAGTGACGGGCTAGTAGTTTTACCTTGAGCAGCGTTAGTAGTTTTACGTTGCAGCCATAGTTGTGGATGGAGAAACCAAAACCACTTTACCCAAGAATCCTCCACAACATACTGAAAATGAGTTCTCCTATGAAGACGCTATTCGGTAAGCAAAGGATTTAAGACTGTTCATATTTATGATCTTCCGGTCTGGGACATATTTTTGCTGAATAAAATGTTTATAAACAAATACAATGATTGTGTGGAAAGTTGATCAAAGAACAGTTATGGGCTTCATAACACAAAAATTGCTAAAGAGAAAACTCATCTGGATCATTTGCCCAAAATGATCATTTACTGGTAATACACATTCTGCATTAAATTGTACAGCTAAGCACCTCTTGACGAGTAACTAAACGGACCTCGTCTCGAATGCCAACCAATAATTTAGTGGTAACTAAAAGGACCTTGCGTCGAATACCAACGAATAATTTTGTGTTGCATCAACAATTGTAAATCAGATGACTCGTCCTATTTGAAAAAAACCTGTTGGTATAGTTTATGCAAAAGGTGATAGAGCTCTTAGAGTAATTAAATGGAACATGAAAATTACGAACCCTCGTTGAACATTGAAATTTCTAGTTCACTTTGACCCCAATCTAAGAAACACATGTGCCCTGTGTTGGGAGTTGTATCTAAAAAGAAAGTCGAATTGGGGTTTTTATCCTCATCAAACTCTTTTCCTTCTAAGTCACCGGCCTTTGGTTTCTTTTCCTTTACTTTTCTCATAATATTGTTTGTATAAAACACAGTTGCAGGGAAAATTATAAACCTCGAATAAACTTCAGAAAATATGAACCTGTTTCAATTATACAATAGAAAATAGAGGTTTCCTCTCACCAGAGATTAAAGCATCTTAAAAATCGATTTTACAGTAAATTTGAGTTATTTTAACTGTTAATAGATATAATAATGTGTGCAGAGGGTTTTCATATGCATTCTTCGTGAATTTATGTCCACTATTACTCGAGATCTTTCAAGTTTGACTCCTACATACACTGTCTTTCATTCCATTTTTATGCCCATTTGTGCTATCATGACCATTTCCAGGAAGAGTAAAGGTTTTCATTGTCAGTTGTTCCTAAGCGATATTCATGTGTTCGTTGAGTCATTTGATCTTCTCATGGTTTCCGTGTGTAAATTGAACCTCCAGTAATTGACATTATTGAAGTTTTTGACAAATATATGTCTATGTTTCAAAAGGTACGATGTTGGAACGTAACAGTTGCTTGGGTTTTGTTAAGAAATTTTATGGTATAAAATAGATTTTGGAAAAAAAAGGTGTTGGGGCTAAGGGAAGTGACGCATCCAATCTCAATTTATAATGGCAGAGAGATTTTGTTTGTTGGCCGAGTCCAGTCCAGTCAAATTTATTTTACATGTATATCAGTATTTTCTTTCGTACACTACGATGAAATTACTTAATCTAGGGTTTTCCAAGAGATTATTTCATCTTTATTCAACATTTGACTTTTAATGGAATTTCTTTACATGTTTCAGTGTTTTTACAGCGGATTTTTGTTGCAGATTAAAGAGGAAAACATATATGTCATGTTGTCTTTATTTTGCAGATTAAAGAAGAAAACCTGACCTCTAGAGCTTTTTTTCTTGCTCGAAATCCTCCCTGAACTCCCTATAAACAGGATCTTGACTGTTGGCTCCAAAAGGAACCGGTTAGAATCATTGCAGTTTTCGACTTTGCTGGCGTTTTCCTCTTCACCCAACACAGACTGCGTGGTACCATCAGTCGTAGGATCTAGAAAGAATCGAGGTCATCAGAAGCTACCGTTTAGGCCAGCCCTTGCATTGAGAGGAACTCCAGTAAGTGATGCAAATATGATTATGAAGGGATATGCAGATGAAGGGATTCTTTATGGTTTGCATTGAGCAGAATTGCAGTAATGGATGCAAAGTTGAAGGGATACACATATGAAGGGAGTCTTTATGGAATGGAGTTGATTGGATGATTCACTGCACTCACGACCATTAAGTGTCAAGAATCTTGCATGGTTCTCAACCTCCTCTGCTGGGCATGTATCTGCTGGGCAAGTAACCGTAAAGAAGAACCTCACAACGGAAGTGAAAACATGAGGGAAAACATTCAATGTTAATTAACTAATGCTATCTCTGAAGATAGCATTAGTTCACCCGGAGATATGTACACGTTAAAGTAGCCATCATTTCTTAATTTCAGATGATAAACTTTGCAAATCTTCTCCCTATGCCTCGGGAAGAGGCCAAATAAGAGCACAATTTGAAAACTTGGGATAAACAATCAAATTTGCTTTTGGAAATTCCATAAAACTTTAAAAACTTTGGTTTAAAATGGTTGGTGTTGCTTTGTTTTGTGTGCATAACTAATAGTTTGGTTAAAAACCGTTTAATTGTCCCTAGCTCGAAGGGCAGGGACTAATAAGAGTTAGGTTCTCCTTGGTTTACTCATTTAGTATGTATTAATTAAGTTATTAATATCTTCCCAAGCATGTACTATAGCAATCGGTATGGTGTTAAATGGAGATGGATTATCAGATATATCCTAATTTTCTAGAAAAAGATACATTTTATTTATTTATTTTAAAAACATAAATTATTTTTTATTTTGTAATTTCATAACATTATTTTGATTTATTTTAAAAACATAAATAATTTTTTATTGGTTGACAAATCTTGATAGGACATTAATACATATGTTGTATGTTAAATTAAATTAAATTAAATTAATTATTAAAATAAGTACATATGATTTTTTTACTATTTTATTATTTAATGGTAAGTGAGGGAATTAATGAAGGGATAATGAATTTGGGAATTAAATGAGGGAGGGGGATTTGAGTGAGAGAATAAGGAAGAGGGGAGAGGACTTGGAAAGGGGTATTTTCTTTTTGGAAAAACACGAGAAAAAGAAGAAGAGAAAGGGAGGAGATTGCAAGGGAGAATGTTGTTTTGGGGGTCTTTTATAGGGAAATGTTGTTGTTGAGAACTTTGGGCTGGGGTCAGGAAACCTCAAAGATTCCTGGAGCTGCTAGGGATCCAGAGAGGTTGTTAAGGATTCCTGGAGCTAGGGAACCAGAGAGGTTGTTCTTAGTTGGTTGGGAGGTAAATATTTAGTTTTGGGTAGTTTGGGCAAGAACAAGAGAAAATGAGCAAGGGCCTAAATCAACCAAAACCTACAGGTCAAGGTATGTATTTTACTAGTTGATTTGTTGTATTTATGTTGTTAATATGTTGTCTATTTATCAGTTTATTCCTGGTATAAAGAAAATCTCAAACTAAATTGCAGTCATTACAGTAGGAGATAATTATTTTTTAGAAGCCCTGAAAAAAAAGGCCTTACAAATGTGGCCTTACAAATGCTATCTATCAAAGGCCGAACCTAAGGCTTACCCACCTACAACCTTGGAAAACACAATCATAAACTCTCATCATACATGCAGCTACCATTTATTTACATCCCTTAAATAAACTAGAAATAACCGAGAAATGACCTTGGAACCCTAAGGAAAATACCCAGAAAAATATTAGAAAAGAGAGTGAGTGCATCATGGAAAAGACCCTACCATACCATCCCTCTTCTAGTCCCATTGTATATGTTCCATTGTTCCAATCCATGTACCTGTAAAAATCCTCACACAGAAAGAAATAATTATAAGGATTAGATGCAAACAAAAACAAAACAAAAATAGAAAATATGAGTATATATAAATATTAAAAGATAAATTGGACTCTTCTTATCAAAACCCCAAGTCATTAGTTTCCATACCATCCATGAAAATAAGCTATGAAGTAGCACACATTTACAAGGCACCAAGGAGGAAAGCCACGAGTTGCATGGTGAGTGCTCAACAAGTCATATTTGAGCTCGAGCACAAGCCCAAGTGTGAGGTTATCATGCCATAACCATGCACCACGTGTTTTGGGTTATCACAGAACCTAATTCCACAAGCCATAACCAAGCCATAACCATGCATAAGCCCACAAGCCATAACCATGCACCACGTGTTTTGGGTTATCACAGAACCTAATTCCATCGCTCATACCTCCCAGTGCAATAAAAATACAAGTCGAAGCCCAGAAACCAAGCGCCAAGCCATGAGGAGGAATTCCACAAAGGGCGTGTATTGTTCACAACGAGTCCACCAACACCTCTGCCATCCACCTCCCGCCCCGCACCAGCACCAGCGTAAAACCACGAGGAGATCCCGTGGGTCCATTGGCCATGCACTATGCATCAAACTGATGAAGTCAACATCTTTGGAAACCCTTGTTTCTGCAACTGATTTTTTTCTCTTTGTGTTTGAATCTCGACGAGCCGAGCGGAGGGGGGTCTCTCTCCCATTGTGTTCTCTGAAGCTTCCTAAGGTAATAATAACCCCACCACTCATGAAATAACCTCGCCAATATCTATGTCACCAAAAGGCTCTCGGACCTCATCTATTGCCTCCACCGTTCACCCAGCTCGTCAAAGAACCTCTCGGCATCATTTCTGCTTGTGGTCGAGCATGTCAAGGGAAGAGATTGATTGTTGTAGAGGGCACAGGGAGGCCACAACCGACCATGCCCAAGACTCCATGGGTTTCTACATGGTTGCACGATATAAAGAGAGAGTCGGCCTGCACAGAGTCTGTTCAACGCTTATCTCTGCAGTGACAACCGGCCTAATAGTCGCAAGGGAAGAATTGTCGAGCGAGGGAAGAATGGGAAGCGAGAGGTGATAGGATAGGGTTTTGCATTGATTATTATTTTATTTTATTTGCGATAATAAGGAGGGCAAGTGGACCTCATGCCAGGTCCTACGTTTCCCACCTCAAATTTGTTATTTCTTTCTTTATTTATTTTTTTATTATTTTGTTATATTAAATTAATTTAAATATCATATATATGTGTACTTGTCATGGATTTAATAATATACCTAATAAATCCAATAATATTACACTTCTATGCAAATGAAATATAGCTTGAAAGGAATTTGTATGTAATAGGGTATGATATGATATTGAATTTAATAAATAAATAATTCCATATATATAGATATTTATATATATCAATATCTATCTTTGATTAACTTATATTTTAATTCTAATAAATTATATATATATATATATATATATATATATATATATATATATATATATATATATATATATATATATATATATAATTGAGGAGTGTTTTTATATATATATAAAAGTTACTATTATCATTTATAATTAGTTTATATATCACATATTTTAATGAAGATTAAAAAAATTTAATTCTAATAAATTATATATATATATATAAAAGTTACTATTATCATTTATAATTAGTTTATATATCACATATTTTAATGAAGATTAAGAAAATGGAGATAAGATTAATAACCTACAAAATTGAACTCCACATTTGTTTTGTGATAGAACATGCTTATTCAAAGTGGTGGCTTATTATTAATAGATTGTCTAGATGAATTAGATGGTTGTAAATTGAATGCTCTTCATTACAATCTTTATTTATGTATTGTATTTATTAATAATGATTTGTATTTATTAATAATGTATGGTTGGGGATTGTTAGTTCAACACTTGTTAGTTAAACATTCTTTAGTCAATCTAACCTTGTGAAAAATGTCTAAAATGTTGTTAAGATAAAGGTCATTACAATGAAATTATAAGTTTTATTTGTTTTTCTACATAGGTATAAATGCAATACAATTTCTATTGTTGTCATGAAGTTTTATATGAGGTTAAGGTATGTCACAATAGTGAGAACTGTAACATGGATGAATGATTATGTGATGAAAGGAGTTTGTTATTTGAAAATTTCTTTGGGTTATTAGAATTATTAATCATTTAAGGAAGGGTTAGACGATTGGTTAAATATGTAAGTTAGGGTAATATTGTGCAAGAGTGAATGTTGAGTAAGGGGGGGTTAGACGATTGGTTAAATAGGTAAGTTACGGTAATTGACGAGTGCCCCACGGAGCTAGATTACCTAGCAAGGAAACATGATTAGCAACTTAACTGAAAAAGTTACCAAGCTTAGAGGCTTTTGACCCTGACCTTTAGCCACTCACCTTATAGGAGTAATGTATGTTTACAGACAAGTATAAAGATCTTATGCCTAACCCTATGTGATGAAATACCCCCTTCCCTCTTGGGGATTTTGCGACTTCTCGGTCTTGGATCTTCAATCTCCTGAGCCTAATTAGTTCTTAGGGCCTTCAACAGACCCTGAACAATCAATACACACATACAGGTGCCTCGGATGTTACCTCGAGGTCTAGGTTACCCGTCACGTTGCTCTTCGGCACTTGGAAACATCGGCTTTGCAAGTGATATCCCCACACTAGACTCTTTCTCCTATGTGACCATGGGCTATAACCTCAAGCCAACCGCTTCACAACTTTGGGCTTCTTATATTTCACCACCTCTGCCTTTGTTTCCTTCCGAAACACTTTTCCCTGAATTCACGGATCTCTGTCGCGTGTCTCCCTGGATCTGATAGTCCAGTTGTACTTCGGGTTTTGCAACTTCGTGAAATTTCACTTACTCCACACTTAACTCCTCCAGACCTCTAACTCCCGAAATTTCTAATTCGATGCCACGTGTCTCCTTGTGACCAATGGTTAATATCTGCTTTGCGACTTCGTCGATCCCGCTTCTCAACACTCTGAACCATGAAGTGTCGAAATGCTTCACGGCTAATCCTCCGTGCAACTTTTCCCAGATCTGACGGTCTGGAATGATCTTGATCCATCCTGGATGGATCTCGTTCGTTAACCTTGGGAAACCTTAAAGGAATCCTCCCTTTGAATATTTCTCATCGTTCTCCCTCCTAAGCTTGTTCCTCCTCGAAATTTTGCCTCCTAAGAGTGCTCTTTTCGACACTTAGTCAAATTTTCGCCTGTGCACGCCTTGCAACAAGTCCTCCTCCACAACTTAGCTTCTTTGTAGACAACTTTCGCTACTCCTCCCAAACTTTTGAGTCAGAAGACTCTATCACGCACTCCTTGCGGACAAACCTCCTTCAATCTTGCCTCTTGAAGGATTATTGTGCACTCCTTTCAACAATCCTTCCACGCTCTATTGTTTCCTCTGAACAATACAAAATGGAGCGAGGTTCCTCCTACCCGCACTCTCAAACTATCTATGTTGAAATTTATGAGTCAAAGTACACTCTGTCACGCACACCTTGCGGATGTTATGCACTTCTTGCACACATAAGTTTCACATCTTCCCTTGTGAGATTATGAGTCCAAATAAACTATGTCAACGCACTCCTTGCGGACAGTATGCACACTTTCACTTTATCATAGAAGAGAAACAATTGAAACTTATCTAAATCTTCACCAATTCATACATTCAACCATGTAAATGCATTCATAAACACAAGAACAAGAAATGACAGAGAATTTCAAATAAACATAAAGTCTACCATTCATGCATTGAGATAAACACATCAACACCACACATTTGGGACAAGCCTCCTCTGTTATATTCATTCAACTGAAATGTACATGTGTTCATCAATTGCTTCTCAGTAGCTCTCGACTCTCAACTACAATGGAAAAAACTATCAAAATGCCTAGAATGCTTACAACTTCAGTAGCCTCTTCTGGGAAACAATAAAAATATTTACACAAGAGGGGCTCTTCGAGCTTTTCCCTCCAACTATTCTAGAGCTATCCTATCGAAATAAAAGCCTCCAACTACTAAAATTTATTATAATAAATATTTTTGACAGACAGATAAGATCGAACACATTGAATCTGTACTGCACTCAACTTCATTAAAAGAAAATACATTCTCCAATGATCTCATGCGATCATCCAACTCCAAAACATTAAAGAGGCTCTTTAATTACAATCCTTTCAAAATATTTGTGTGATACACCTTCTTTAAAATTTAAAATTCACTTCAAAATGTGCATTGGCATTTAGCTATCGTCCACTCGTGATGCTCCTGCATCATACTCCTCTGGCTAAACAATTCATGGACTCATGTCCATGAGCTCTTGCACTGACCTTCCATGCTTATGGATATCTGCTTCGCTTACCCAACTAGCATCTTCTATTGGGCATCTTTCCATTTTACTAAATACTCAAAATATGTTTTTCTCCTAGTATTCTTACCAATTCATCGATCTATGATATTCTCCTTCTGCAGCTTCTCTGCTACAGGCATCTGCTCTTTCCACTGAATCTCTTTCTGATCTTCTTCTCCTCTAGTTCCATCTTCCCTGTAAGGATACAGGTCTGCAACGTTGAATATGGGTGATATACACACATCTTCTGGCAACTCTGTTGCATAAGCATTCTCACCAAACTTTCTTATGATTTGGCACGTTCCTATCTTTTTCAGCTTTAGTTTATTATATGTTCCTCTTGGGCACCTCTCCTTCCTAAGATGTGCTAGAAATTGATCTCCCACTTCAAATTGAATTTTCCTCCTATGTTGATCAGCTTTGCGTTTATATTCATTGTTGCTCCTCTTAAACTGCTCTTTGATCTGAATATGAAGCTTCTGCATTTCTACAGCGAAGTCTTCGGCTCCAGCGCTTCTGAATTCACTATGTTCTAGATCTCTTAACTCTGACACTCCCCTCAGATTCACTCCATACACTATCTGAAATGGGCTCTTTTCGGTACTTATGTTCACTGAGTCATTGTATGCAAACTCTTATTGTGCTAGAATGTGATCCCACAAACTATGATGTTCAGTGACCAAAATTCTCAGTAAATATCCTAAACTTCGGTTCACCACTTCAGTCTATCCATCAGTTTGACGGTGATATGCAGAACTAAAGGATAGTTCTGTTCCCAGCTTCTTCCACAGTGTTCTCCAAAAATGACCAACAAATTTGTTATCCCTGGGTGAAATCACGAAGGTGGGTTACACTTTCGTGACAATCGGGTTTCCAAATTTTCGAAAAACAACTTTTCGGCCGAACTAAAAAATATTTTCGGCCGAAAGATTTAATTTTCGGCCGAACTATTATTCGGCCGAAAACATAAACGTCAAATCGAACGGAGCCATAACCGGGCCCTCGATTTGCGTGTAAAAATTTGGTCGGCCGGATATTTTTTTTCCGGCACTAGTTTTTTCGGCCGAACTATGTTTCGGCCGAAAAAAATTTCGGCCGAAATATAGTTCGACCGAAAGATGTTTTATATAATATCCACACATCGAAGGTAGACGGTTAGAAACTTTTTTGGTTGCCGAGAGTCTCTGTCGCAGAGCTGTTGTCGAGCTGTTGTCGAGGTCTGTTGCCGAGGTCTGTTGCCGAGCTGTCGCCGAGGTGTCGCCGAGCTGTTGCCGAGCTGTTACCGAGGTGTCGACGTAAATTTGGAGGTATTTAAAATCGTTTATATGCCGAGCTGTTTAAAATCGTTTGCGTTTATATATGCCCTGTTTGCGTATGCCCTGTTTGTATGCCCTGTTTGTATGCCCTGTTTGTTTAAAATCGTTTAAAATCGTTTGCGTTTATATGTTATATGCCCTGTTTGTTTAAAATCGTTTGCC
>ML782844.1:473823-490206 GCA_009831015.1 Picea engelmannii
CACAAGTTTTGTTTTTACTGTAAAGTGAAATTCTAAATAAAAAAAATACTTTTATATGTCGGAAGTTGAATAACTTGTGAAAATACAGTTTTTTTTGTCATAAAACAAGAAAAAGTGTAACCCACCTTCATGATTTCACCCCCCTGTCTGAAACAATACTCTTGGGCAATCCATGAAGCCTCACAACTTCCCTGAAAAACAAGTTAACAACTTGTGTTGCATCACTAGTCTTCTGGCATGGGATAAAGTGTGACATATTTGAAAATATATCAACTACCACAAATATGGAATCACTTCCTCTTTGTGTTCTTGGCAGTCCCAACACAAAATCCATGCTTATTGCATCCCAAGGCCTCTCTGGAATAGGAAATGGTTGATACAACCCAGTATTTTGTCTCTTTCCCTTTGCATACTGGCAAATCTTATATATGTTCACAAACGTCTTCACCTCTTCCCTCATACCTGGCCAGTAATACGAACTTTTCAACTGTGAAAATGTTTTTTCATGGACGAAATGTCCGGCTAGACCTCCACTATGCTTTTCCTTTAGAAAATTCTCCCTCATTGAGCACATTGGTATGAACAATTGGCACCCGTTAAAACGAAACCCATCCTGAATTAGATCTTTTTCCCACTTTCTTATATCTCTGAGCACAGGATTCACACATGCTTCATATTCCTCCTTGAAATCTGGATCATCGTGATACATTTCCTTAAGGTGTTCAAACCCCAAGGTTTTCACTTGAAATTCCTACATAATTAGACATGTCCTGCTCAATGCATCAACAACCTTGTTAGCTTTACCATAAATATGTTTAATGAAAAAAGTGAAATTTTTCATAAACTCTATCCATTTGGCATGTCTTTGATTTAACTTCTCTTATCAGGTTATGAATTGTAAGCCTGATTTTCGCTATACAAAACAAACTCTTTTGGAACAAGGTAGTGCCTCCATTTCTTCAAGGCTTGAATTATGGCGTAAAACTCTTTATCATATGTGGAGTAATTTCTCTTAGTATCATTCAGCTTCTCACTGAAATATGCAACAAGCTTATTATCTTGTCTCAAGACTGCTCCAATTGCAACTCCACTCGCATCACACCTCACTTGAAATGTCTTCACAAAATCTGGTAAGACTAGAATCGGTTGTTCTGTTATATTCTCCTTCAATATATTGAAGCTTTTCTCAACCTCTTTTGTCCATTTGAAAGACTTATGTCTTTTCTTCACTGTATCCATCATTTGTGTACCAATCTCACTGAAATTTCTGATGAACTTCTGATAAAAACTCGCTAATCCATGGAAGCTTCTCACCTCAAATATACTCCTTGGTGACGACCATTCTATGATTTCTTTCAACTTTTCGGGATCCATCTTCAATTCATTCAAAGAGATCACAAAACCCAAATACATGAGTTATTTCTTCATAAAAGAGCACTTCTTCAGATTTATCAGTAGCTTCTCCCGCTGCAATCGCCTCATCACTAATGTTAAGTGCCTCAGATGCTCTTCTTCAGTTTTACTGAATACCAGTATATCATCCAGATATATGATAACAAACTTACCAATAAAATATTTCAACACTTCATTCATCAGTGTCATAAAAGTATTCAGGGCACTCGTTAATCCAAATAGCATAACAAGCCATTCATACAATCCCTCATTTGTATTGAAGGTTGTTTTCCACTCATCACCTTCTCTAATCCTTATCTGGTGATATCCACTTTTCAAATCTATCTTTGAAAAATATTTCACTCCACTTAAGAAATCCATTAAGTCATCCATCCTTGGCATTGAAAATATGTACCTAATGGTGATATTGTTTATGGCCCTTTAATCTGTACACATTCTCCATCCTCCATCCTTCTTTGGACTCAACAAAGTTGGTACTGTGCATGGACTCAATCTTTCTCTGACTAAAACTGTGTCTAACAGATCCTGGACTTGTCTCTTTACCTCCTCATTCTCTTGAGGTGTCAATCTGTACATTGCTTTGTTTGGAAGGATTTCTCCTGGTATCAAGTCAATGTGATGACTAATACTTCTGATAGGTGGCAATGAGCTCGAAAACTCATCCACTACTATATCAGCAAAATTCTCCAACAGTTCTTGAATTTCCTCAGGAATATTATCCATAGAAGTACTTGTAAGGACAACTTTTGGCTTCCTTACTACAACAAACTGAATCTCTTGTTCCTTCTTAACTTCACTCAGGAGTTGCTTACCACTCATGAGAAGTATGTTCGTTCTGGCTTCTTCCTTCACTTTCTTCTCCTCAATTCGTAGCAACATGTGTGTCCTACATTTCTTCTCCAAGGTATAAGTATTTCTTCTCCCATCATGAATGACATTTATGTCATACTACCATGGTCTTCCCAACAAAACATGACATACAACCATGGGAATCACATCACACAAAATCTGATCTCTATATCCTCCTATTTTAAATTCAACAAGGCATTGTTTAGTTATCGTTACCTGATGACCTTTCTGCAGCCATGAGACTTTATACAGTGTCATATGTGCAGTTGTCTCCAGCTCCAATTTCTCCACCATCTCTATGGATACTAAGTTATCAATGCTCCCACTGTCAATTATCACCTTGCATACTCTGTCTTTAGTCTTGCAAGTTGTTATGAACAAACTGTTCCTTTGTACTGGCTCTTCAACCTCTGGCTCTAGTTTTAAGAGAATTTTCTTCATCATCAAAGATCTCCCATATTTTGCGCCTTCTGCTTCAACAACTCGCTTATGTGCTTTCGAAATGTGAGCTTCACCTCCTTCTTTCTTTCTCTCGGGGCATTCCCAAGACATTCATCATGTATTTCCATAGGCATAACACTTTACCTCTCCTCCTCTGCCTCCTCCTCCTCTTCCTCTAGGAAAATAGTTTCTACCACCACTTTGTCTCCCTCGAGAACTTCCTCCTCTTTCAGAGTGACTATGTCATTTCTCCGCCTCACCTTTGGGCTTCTATGCCTTTTCTTGGGCAATTCCTTTGCCTCTGTTTAAACTTTTTTCTCTGCTTTGCTGAATCTTCTTTCTAGCCAACTTTTCTTATGCTTTTAGCCCAATCTGATAAGCATCCTCCACTGTCCTTACTTTCATCATGCTGATTTCGTCCTGGATTTCATATCTCAGGTCATTGATATACCTAACAATTTTTTCCTCATCTCTCTCTATTTGTCCAGCCTTGATGTTCAATTTGTAGAACTCCTCTGTGTACTCCTTCATAGTCATTCCTTTCTGCCTCAGGTTCTACAATATCTTGAACAGATTTATCTAATAGTCCTTGGGTATGAATTTATCATTTATCTTGGCTACCATTCTATCCCAACTCTTAATCTATTGTTTTCCCTTGCTTCTCATGTCAGCCTGCAGTTCATCCCACCATAGTGTTGCATGTCCTTTTAACCTAGTGACAACGTGTTTCACCTTTTTCTCCTCATCAATGTCTTCATAGTCGAAATACTTGTCCATTTCTCGTATCCAATCAAGAAATTCTTCAACGTTCAAATTACCCACATACATTGGGATGTTTATATTTTCTCTAGCTCCCAACTTGACAACCGCTTTCAGAAAGCGTTCTTCCGAAGCATCCTCTGCTACAGCTTCTTCAACTTCCACTTCTTCATTCTCTGCATCGTTGACGTCTCCAGCATCAGGTGCTCTCATTTTCATTGTTTCCATGGCATCCAACCTTGATCTGAGTTCTCGCACCTCCATTTCCATAGCTCTATTTGATACAGGTGGCTCCACATGTCTCCTAGGTGGCATTGTGTTGATGTATCCGATACCACTTGACGATATCAACCTACTTATTTATCTCCTTTCCACTACCTGAAAACAAATTCAAGCCCTGATACCACTTGATTCAATACCCCCTTCCCTCCTGGGGATTTTGTGACCTCCCAGTCTTGGATCTTCAATATCGTGATCTGAATTAGCTCTTCAAGCCTTCAACAGACCCTGAACAATCAATACACACATAGGTCCCTCTGATGTTACCTGCAGGTCTAGGTTACCCACGACGTTTCTCTTCAGTGATCGACAACACTAGCCTTGCAAGTGTTATCCCCGCGCTAGAATCTTTCTCTTATGTGACCACGAGCTATAACCTTGGCCCAAACCCTTCGCAACTTCGGGATTTGTATCTTTCACCACCTATGCCTTTGTTTCCTTCTGAAACACTTTTCCCTGAATTCGTGGATCTTTGTCACATGTCTCCCTAGATCTGACGTTCCAGTTGTACTTCAAGTTTCGCGACTTCGCGAAATTTCACTTACTCCACACTTAACTCCTCTGGACCTCTAACTCCCGGATTTTCTAATCCATTGCCACATGTCTCCTCACGGAAAATGGTTAATATTCGCTTCGTGAATTCGTCGATCCCACTTCCCAACACTTTGAAACACTCTGAACCACGAAGTGCTGAAATGCTTCACGACTAATCCTTCGTGCAACTTTTCCCAGATAAATGCTTCACGGCTAATCCTTCGTGCAACTTTTCCCAGATCTGATGGCATGGAATGATCTTGATCCATCCTGGATGGATCTCATTCGTTAACCTTGGGAAACCTTAAAGGAATCCCCCCTTTGAATATTTCTCGTCTTTCTCCCTCCTGAGCTTGTTCCTCCTCGAACTTTTTCCTCCTTGGAGTGCTCTTTTTGACACTTAGTCGAATTTCCGTCTGTGCACGCCTTGCAACAGGTCCTCCTCCAAAACTTAGCTTCTCTGTAGACAACTTTCGCTACTCCTCTCGAACTTGTGAGTCATAAGAATTTGTCGCACACTCCTTGCGAATAAACCTCCTTCAATATTTCCTCTTTAAGGATGACTGTGCACTCCTTGCAACAATCCTTCCATGCTCTATTATTTCCTCTGAACAATACGAAATGGAACAAAGTTCCTCCTACCCGCACTCTCAAACTATCTCTGCTGAATTTTCTGAGTCAAAGTGGACTCTATCATGCACACCTTGCAGACGATATGCACTTCTTTCACACATAAGTTTCACATCTTCCCTTCTGAGCTTATGATTCCAAATAGACTCTTTCAACACATTCCTTGCGGACACTATGCACACTTGCACTTGCTCGTAGAAGAGAAACAATTGAAACTTATATAAATCTTCACCGATTCATACATTCAACCAAGTAAATGCATTCATAAACACAAGAACAAGAAATGACAGAGAATTTCAAATAGACAAAAAGTCTACCATTCATTCATTCAGATAGACAAAGAAACACCACACATTTGGCACAATGCTCCTATGTTATATTCATTCAAATGAAATGTACATGTGTTGATAAATTGCTTCTCAACAGCTCTCAACTCTCAACTATAATGGAAACAACTATCAAAATGCTTAGAATGCCAACAACTTCAACAACCTCTTCTGGGCAATGATACAAAGCTTTATACAAGAGGCACTCTTCGATCTTTTCCCTCCAACTATTCTAGATCTACCCTATCGAAATAAAATCCTCCCTCTACTAGAATTTATTACAATAAATATTTGTGACAGAAAGATAAGATCGAACACATCAAATCTGTACTGCACTCGTCTTCATTAAAAGAAAATACATTCTCCAATGATCTCATGCGATCATCCAGCTCCAAAACATTAAATAGGCTCTTTAATTACAATCCTTTCAAAATATTTGCGTGATACACCTTATTTAAAATTTAAAATTCACTTCAAAATGCGCGTTGACGCTTAGCTGTCCTCCACTCATGCTTTGTTGGTCGTGCTCCTGCATCACTATGTTTGCAAGTATAAGTTTGAGAAAATGTGGAATTCCTTAAACTCTTCCCAGATAAGCATTTGGTTTAATCCAGATTCAATTATTCAATATGGTTAGGATTTGGGGAAATCGAGGCCGAGGGGCATCGTTGCAAGGACCACCAACATTGGCACTCCCACCACCATCGCCTGAATTAGCTCTCATTTTGCGCTCCTTAGAGGCTATTAATGAGACATTAAAGGGAATTCAGTCAACAAATGTTGAAGTGGAACCCCCACCATCTAGAGTGGGTAACCCTGAAGCGTCGAGAGACTCAAAGGGAGTGCCTCCATGAGGGGACATCACCAGAGAACTACAGAATATCAAAACTCCCAAAGTTTGTGGGGGGTCGTGCAAGTGAACATGTAGAGGCATGGTTCGAAGTAATGACATGATTTTTTTCCTTAAGAGACTATGCTTCCACATCAAAGGCGAAGATAGAGATCTTTCAGTTGAGGGACAGTGCCTTAAATTGGTGGGGTAATATGGAGAGGTAGTTTTACCTTACCCTAGACATGGTCTCATGAGATATTTTTGAGGAAAGGTTTTGGAGGAAATATTTTCCTTCTTACAATGAGGAAAAAAAGGTAGGAGCATTTCATTCTCTAGTTTAGG
Source organism: Picea engelmannii (assembly GCA_009831015.1). Lineage (NCBI taxonomy): Eukaryota > Viridiplantae > Streptophyta > Pinopsida > Pinales > Pinaceae > Picea > Picea engelmannii. Next base: position 480,229 of record ML782844.1, read on the forward strand.
GAAACAAGACCGTGGAAGAGTATGAGATCATGTTCATCGAGTTAGTAAAATATGTCTCGTACATGGATACTGATCAATGAAAGGCAGAAAATTTTGTGTACATGTTAAACCCTAAGATAAGGGCCATAGTATAGATGTGGAAACCATCATCAGTAGCTGAAGCAATTGGAAATGCTCATTACATGGAGGAGCATATGATATTAAATGGAGGTATGAGATCAACCATTCCACAACATCCTAGATTCGTGGGAAATGCCCCTAGGACTTTCTATAGGGGAGGAAGCTCTAGGACACCTCCTTATGGCAATAGAGTCACACATAGAGAAGTTACAATAGGTATTTCAATGGCAACGAATGCAACATCCCACTCATCGCCAATCGCGACATAAGAAATTCCACGACCTTCTCGAGGAACAATTAGTACGGGCAGGGGTTCCAAGGGAAGGAACTCATTTTAGAGACCATCATAGGGCAGTGTGAAGGTTCCATCTTGTGTTACTTTTTGGGGATGTGGAGGACATCATTACTAGCGTGATTTCCTAGAGTCATAAGAAGGCTTTGTGGATAGAGAAGGAAAGGCCTCGATGGGAAGAGCGAGTAGTAGTTGTTGGGTATGTGTTATATTCTTTGCATGTGTGTGTGTGGGCGCGTCAGATTCGACAACCGCGTCTGACGATCCCTCTAGTAGTGCTCTTTGTGTTGTGTGTGTTGGAAGCTTCCTACGGGGGTCCCAAGGGGGGCAGGTATGGCCCCCCCTGGTTACGCGCAGTGTTCAGCACCGTGCAGTAGCCCGAGGAAACACCCCAAAATTTGTTTTGGGCAGATTTTTCTATTTTTAGCGGTTTTCTAAATTAATCCTGGATTAAGGGATTAGGGTTTTGGTATCTACGGAATACCTAAAAACATTGTATATATTGTATGGTGAATGGTGAAATTCGATATAATGAATATAAGAGAGGTTTTCCCCGATTGAGGGTTTCTGGTATAAATCTTTGTGTACTATGTGTATGAGTCATTGATTAAATTTTGTTTTGCTTAAGAATCTATATGCGTTGTTTTAATTCATAGGTTTAAAACTTACAAGTGGTATCAGAGCTCATTTTTGGCTTCAGAGGGACGCCTTTGTTGTTGAGGGTTTGGCTCGGTCTTGATAGATCAAGTTTATCTTGGCTCTGTGATAAACCTAGGTTTAGTGGGAGCTTTTGCAGGGGTTATTCGAGTGTATAAAGAGTAATGGCGAGATCTTCTAGAATCGAGATAGAGAAGGTCAACGGTAAAAACTTTGAGCTATGGAAGCTCAAGATGGAGGACCTTCTTGTAGACAAAGAACAATGGATTGTTGTGGATCCTAGTACACATCCTACTGGTACGGAGCCTATTGGTACGCAGCCTACTCGCACACAAACGACTGGTACACAACCTACTAGTACACCACCTACTGGTATGTCAAAGGAAGATTGGGAGAAGTTGGACAGAAGAGAAAGGATTACTATTCGACACTCCCTAGAAGATTGGTGTTGTTGAATGTCTTGGGAGAATCTACAGCCAAGGAACTATGGAATAAGTTAGGGAATTTGTATCAATCAAAGTCCCTGGTAAATAAGTTGTTTCTTCAAAAGAAGTTGTATCATCTTAGGATGGAAGATGGAGATTCTGTGAAAGAACATCTAAATTCCTTTAATACTCTGGTAAGTCAACTTGTCTCTCTTAATATTATGATTGCAAAAGAAGATAAGTGTATTACTTTGTTATGTTCTTTGCCAGACTCTTGGGATAATCTGGTTGTTTCAATTGGTAGTACCACTCAATCTACTTTGAAGTATGAGGATGTACTTCCATCCTTGTTATCTGAAGAGATGAGGCGGAAAAGAATGGATATTCATAGCACAGATGATTTATTTGTAAGAGGTCATACCCAATAAAGGAATCATGGTAAGCCTTTGGGGGGGAGATCTAAATATATAGGTAGATCTAAGTCTCTAGGAAAATCTTTGAGGAAATGCTGGAAATGTGGTAAAACGGGGCATTATAAGAAAGATTGCAAGTCTAAGAAGGTCGAAAAACTAAAGGGATCTGATAGTACCTCTTCCACAGAGGTGAAAACCTCCACTGAAGAAGGAGGTGATGTTTACCTGGAATCTACAAGTACACATGCAAATCGTGATGTATGGTTGATCAACTCAGGTGTGTCATATCATATGACTCCTCACAGGGATTGGTTCTCTGAATATGAAAAATATGATGGTGGTGATGTACTCCTAAGAGATGACTCGACAACAAAAATCATGGGATGTGGAAGGGTTAAGTTGTTGCTAAAAGATGGAAGGATTAGAACTCTCCCTGGGGTTCTTCACATTCCAAAACTAGCCAGGAGCCTAATATTTGTAAGCAAGTTGGATGATGCAGGAGTGGATATTGTATTGGGAAAGGGCACTTGCAAGATGGTACGAGGAGAAATGGTGTTGATGAGGGGAGTTCGGTGTGGAACTCTGTATAAATTGTTGGGAATAACTTATACTAATGGGTGTAACAGCTCTGTTGTCCCTAAGCAGAGAAATGAAGGAGAAAAGACCAATATTGTCTCTGAAAACAAGACCATGTTGTGGCATCAAATATTGGGGCATATTGGAGAAAAGGGCCTTCGAACACTACATGGTAAAGGTATGGTTGAAGGTATGTCTAATTGCACTATGGATTTTGATTTTTGTGAACATTTCATATATGGTAAACAAAATCGAGTAAGATTCCCATCTAGTTCTACAAGAGCAAAGGGGATCTTAGAGTTGATACACAGTGATGTGTTTGGACCTGTTCCTATTCCATCCCTAGGTAAATCTGTGTATTATGTTTCATTCATAGATGATTTCTCAAGGAACACATGGATTTATTTTCTTAGAAAGAAATCTGAGGTATTTGATAAATTTAAAGAGTTTAAGGCCCTGGTAGAAAATCAGACAGAAAAGAAAATAAAGGTATTGAGAACAGATAATGGTGAGAATTCTACGGAAATGAATTTGAAGAATTCTGTAAGAAGTGTGGTATAGCAAGGAAGAAGACTACTCCATACACTCCTCAACAGAATGGAGTTGTAGAAAGGATGAACAGGACACTGATGGAAAAAGCAAGGAGCATGCTCAGCGGTGTCGAGTTAGGACAGGAATTCTAGGCAGAGGCAGTGGGTACAGCATGTTACCTGGTCAATTGATCACCTTCATCAGCGTTGGATGATAAAACTCCACACGAGGTATGGACTAAAAATAAAGCATCGCTTCAACATCTTAGAGTGTTTGGTTGTGATGTTTTTGTACATCTTCCAAAGGAAAATAGGAGTAAGATGGATAAAAAGGATGAAAAGTGTATCTTTATTGGTTATAAATATGGTGTGAAAGGTTATAAGATTTGGAACCCAGATACCAAGAAGACTATTTACAGTCGAGATGTTGTTTTCAGAGAGGTAAAATATGTTTCCAAACAGGAATTCCTGCCAAGGACAAAAGAACCTGAGAAAATAGAACTTGTGTTGGATAATACAAAATCTGAATCATCTGAAGAAGATGAAGAAGAAGAAGAATAACCTCATACCCCAGTATTGAGGAGATCAGTGAGAGAAAGAAGGAAACCAGAAAGGTATAGTACACATGATTTCCGTTCCAATTTTTCTTTATCTATTACTGATGATGATCCCAGAACTGCCAGGGAAGCAATGAATTCAGAGGATAGTAAACTCTGGAAGAAGTCCATGGTTGAATAAATGGATGCCTTGGATAAGAATGAGGCATGGGATATAGTTGAGTTGCCAGCTAGAAGAAAATATGTTGGTGGAAAATGGTTGTTTAAGAAGAAGTTTAATGCAGAAGGAAAAGTGGAGAAATACAAAGCTTAGTTAGTAGCAAAAGTTTATTCCCAGGTAGAGGGAATTGACTTTGGTGAGATTTTTTATCATGTTGCTAAGTTAACTTCTATTAGATTTATTTTATCTATTTCTACTTCTTTTTATCTTGAAGTGGAACAGATGGATGTGAAGACAACATTCCTACATAGAGATCTGGAAGAAGAAATTTACATGAAGCAGCCATAAGGCTTTGTAGTGAAGGGAAAGAAAGAGATGGTTTGTAAGCTAAAGAAGTCACTATATGTTCTAAAGAAATCACCTAGGATGTGGTACCAAAAGTTTGACACATACATCCTTGGGTTGGGATTTGTGAGAAGCAGGTTTGATCACTATGTATATTCCAAGCAAGTTGGTAATCACTTCATTTATGTAGTGTTGTATGTTGATGACATGTTGTTGGTAGGAAATAACATGGATGTTATCAAGGAGCTGAAATTGTAGCTATCCTCCAAATTTGACATGAAGGATCTCGGTGTTTCTAACTTCATTTTGGGAATGGAAATTAAAAGAGATCGTGCAAACAGGAAACTCTGGTTGAATCAGAGAAAATATGTTGAGACGATATTGTAGAGGTTTAATATGCATGGAAGTAAAATGGTCAAGGTTCCTATTCCTATAGGTGTAAAGTTATTTTCATATTAGTGTCCCAAGACACAGGAAGAAGAAGAGGACATGTCCCATGTTCCGTATGCCAGTGCAGTTGGCAGTTTGATGTATGCAATGGTATGTACTAGACCAGACATTGCACATGCAGTGGGAGTTTTGAGCAGGTATATGTCAAAACCAAGGAAGGAGCATTGGATAGCAGTAAACAGGGTCTTTAGGTATTTGCGTGGCACTACCAATTATGGATTGTGCTACCAAGGAAGACTGGGATTGGACAGAGTGGTGGACATACATGGCTTTGTTGATGCAAACTGGGTTGGAGATCTGGATCACAGAAGATCTAAAAGTGGGTATGTGTTTAACCTATTTGAAGGAGCAATCAGTTGGATGAGCAAAAGACATGTTGTAGTGGCACTCTCAACTACAGAAGCTGAAAACATGGCAGCTACTCATGCAAGAAAGGAAGTAATATGGTTACAGAGATTATGTTCAGGTATTGGGTCGGTACAACAAGCAGTGAGATTAGATTGTGATAGTCAGAGTGCAATCTTCCTAGCAAAGAACCCAGCTTATCATTCGAAGACAAAGCATATTGATGTTCAATATCACTTTGTGAGAGACATAGTTGAGGAAAAGAAGGTGTTGCTCGAAAAGGTTGACACTTTGAAGAATGTTGTAGATTCATTGACAAAGTTTGTGAGCACAAAAAAATTCTCGTGGTGTAGAGTAACAATGGGCATTGTTGCCCTGGATTGTTGACTATATAATCCTATGGACCCTTAGATGAAAAGAAAACAACAAGTGGAAGAATGTTGGGTATGTGTTATATTATTTGTATGTGTGTGTGTGGGCGCATCAGATTTGACAACTGCACCTGACGATCCCTCTAGTAGTGCTCTTTGTGTCATGTGCGATGGATGCTTCCTATGGGGGTCCCAGAGGGGGCCAAGTATGGACCCCCCTGGTTACACGCAGCGTTTGGCACCGGGCTGTAGCCCGGGGCAGCGCCCCGAAATTTTTTTTGGGCGGTTTTTGCTATTTTTAGTGGTTTTCTAAATTAATCTCGGATTAAGGGATCAGGGTTTTGGTATCTACGGAATACCTAAAAAAATTGTATATATTGTATGGTGAATGGTGAAATTAGATATAATGAATATAAGAGAGGTTTTCCCCAGTTGAGGGTTTCCAGTATAAATATCTGTGTACTATCTATATGAGCCATTGATTAAATTATGTTTTTCTTAAGAATCTATATGCATTGCTTTACTTCACAGGTTTAAAACTTACAGTAGCCACCAGATTTATGCAGTGGTTAATAACCGCTAGGAAGATAATCAATCCACTTTGGTGGAGTCATCGAGTACGCTAAATCATGTCAATGTTAATATTTTATTTGATTCTGGCGTTATAGATAGTTTCATTTCACCTTGTGCAAAAGTGTGGGTTGGCAGCCTACGAGCATGGTGAATTTAAACAAGTCGAGATGTCTTCGGGGGAAAAACAAGTAGTAGGGCCTAGCATCGATAAGTGTCTAGTAGAACTGGGAGTTTTTACTATGAGGTTGAAGGTGTACATCATTGCTCTAGGGGACGTATGACCTAAACATTGGAATGGAATGGTTAGAATCCCATCGAGCTATGGTAGATTGTTTCACGAAAAGGGTGCTTTTTGTTGACAATGAAGGAAGGTCAGTATAGATCCATGGTGTACGAAGAAAGGTGTCTCTATGATTTATCTTGACCATGAAGGTTAAACATTGCATGAGGAAAGGTTGTTGATTATATGTAGTGGAAGCAATCAATAAAGGGAAATGACCCTCCATGGATTAGTATACAGTATTGTCATAGTTTGAGGATGTTTTTCTGAAAGAGTTACCAGGGTTACTTCCTGAGAGGAAGCTTGATTTTACCATTGAACTAAAACCTGGTGCAAAGCCAATTTCCAAGACACTGTATATGATGACGGCATCAAAACTATGTGAGCTGCAGATGCAGTTGAAAGAACCACTTGACTTAGGGATAATAAGGCCTAGTGTCTCACCTTGGGGTGCACTAGTAATTTTTTTCAATAAGAAGGATGGTTCGTTACGATTGTGTATAGATTACAGGGACTTGAACCATGCTACTGTGAAAAATAGGTACCCAATGCCATGGATAGATGATCTCTTTGATAAGATGAAAGGAGAAATTTGTTTCTCAAAAATTGATCTACGATCAGGGTATCACCAGTTAAGGATTAAGGAACGAGATATTCCTAAAACTTCCTTTCGAACTCGGATTGGGAATTACGAGTTCGTTGTAGTACCTTTTTGTTTGACCAATGCACCAACAATATTCATGAGCCCCATGAATGGTGTATTCCGAAGGTACTTAGACTGTTTTGTATAGGTCTTTCTGGATGATATCCTCATCTATTCCAAGAACGAAAGAAAACACGAGGAACACTTGCGAGTGGTGTTGTTATGCCTTAGAGAGAACAAATTGTATGACAATTTGTCGAAGTGTTATTTCTTCTAGAAAGAGATTCATTATTTAGGTCATATCATTTTCGATGAAGGAATCTTTGTGGACCCAAAAAAGGTGAAGGCCATTATGGAATGGCCAGTGCCAAAAAATTCTCATGAGGTGAGAAGCTTCATGGGGATAGTTGGATATTATCGAAGGTTTGTGGAATGGTTCTCTAAGATAGCAAAACCCGTCACCACCTTGCAATTCAAGGGGATCAGGTATGAATGGACAGAGGAATGTAATATTTCATTCATTGATCTTAAGAGGTTATTAACTTCACAGTCTACACAGATGCCTCGAAGAAAGGATTGGGGTTGTGTTAATGCAGGATGGGGGAGTGATAGTGTATACATCAATAAAGTTGAAGTAACATGAGGAGCTTTACGCTACTCATGTTTTAGATTTGGAAGTTGTAATGCTAGCTATGAAGCTTTGGAGGCATTATCTAGTGGGGTGAATATTTGAGCTCAAAACAGGCCATGAAATCTTAAAGAATATCTTCACTCAAAGGGATCTCAATACCAGACAGAGGTGATGGAATGATTTTATGAGTAAGTACGATTTTGGAATTTCATACATCAAGGGAAAGGAGAATTTGGTTGCGGATTCCTTGAGCTGGATACCATGTGTCTTCCCCTTGGTACCCTTGAAATTTAATCTGAGGGAGCGAGTGTTGGGGAAACATATTGGAGATAGTTGGTATTTAAAGGTTATTTTAACCCTCCAGAGTGGGAGGCAATTATATACGAAGTATGAAGGATATAGCCAGGAATAAGATAGCTTATTAAGATATCAGGGAAGGATGTGCATCCCCAAGGGAGGGGATATTCAAAGCATCATACTCAAGGAAGCCCATAGATCACTTTATTGTTCACATCCGAGTGTGAAGAAAATGTACGCAGACATGAAGAATCTTTTATTCTAGGTAGGAATGAAGTGTGATGTATTCCATTTCGTCGCCAAGTGCCTAGATTGTCAACAAGTGAATGTTGACCACCACCACCCAGCAGGTCTCCTACAACCACATGATGTTCCTATGTCTAAGTGGGAAGTCATTTTTATGGATTTTGTTTTGGGATTGCCATTCACATCGCACAGACACAATGCCATTCTGGTGATAGTTGATAAGTTTACCAAGAGTACTCATTTTATTCTGGTTAGAGACACTTATGATGTCACTAATGTGGCACATGTGTTTATAAGTGAGGTCATTCGTCTGCATGGGTTACCCAAGAATATTATTTCAGATAGGGACTCCCAATTCACATATAGTTTTTTGACAAGTTTGCAGTCATCATTGGGAACTCAGTTGAACTTAAGCACAACATATCATCCAAAAATAGATGGGAAAACTGAGAGAGTAAATCATGTTATGGAAGACGTGCTTAGAATGTATGCTATGGATAATCAAACCCATTGGGAGAAGTACCTACCTTTGGAAGAGTTTGCCTACAATAACAATTTTCATAGCTCCATTAGAATGCCACTCTATGAAGCTCTGTATGGAAGGCCATGCGGGACACCGTTGAGTTGGAAAATTTTAGAAGATCGAGTGAAACTTGAGAAAGAATTGGTTCAAGAGATGGAGGAACAAATGATTCATATTAGGCGGCAACTAAAGGAAGCACAAGATAGACAGAAAATTTATGCTAATGCACATAGGACTGACCAAAGTTATAAAGTGGGAGATCAATTTTTCATTCGTATCAGGCCTAATAAGAGTACCATTTGGTTCGGGAAGGGGACAAAGTTGTTGCCTCGATTTATAGGACAGTTCAAAATCCAAGAGAGAATTGGACCCTTTTCATATTGTCTCGTACTTCCACCTCACTTGCATAAAACTCATAAATTTTTTCATGTATATGTTCTACGTCATTATCTTGTTGACGAATCTCATAAACTGAATTGGAAGGAATTGTAGGTCTCGAACATGGGAACCATCATGGTCAAACCATTGCGCGGATTGGACCATAGGATCCAAAATCTCAGGAATCGTCTAGTAGACCATGTTAAGATCAAATGGGACAAGTATAGACCAGGATCTTCTACTTGGGAGGATGTAGAGACCTTACGACGAGACCATCCCTCACTTTTTTTACCACCTTAAGAATATGTTTCCCAAAGGTTGGGTGTATGTAATGCCACCTTTTGACTTAGACAACTAGAATTACTTAAGGCCTAATCATCTTTATTTTCTATTTACTATGAAAATATTAATGATACACTTGAAATTTTAAGACATATGGACCTATGTGAATGTCAATTCTATGAATGTTTATCGTTATTTGAATTATGATGGATATTATGCAACCTATTTCTAACTTGAAAATTTTGACATTTAAAGTTGTTGGTACATGGATACCGAATTGACGATATGATTAAATGCATTTACATGAAAATAATGCCTGGATATGTATGAGTTTGTGTTATAGACTAATATACAGGTCAATGGGCTATGAAATGGCCAAAGGATAACGATAAAAAAAAGGTTTATGTCGTGAACATAGAATAAGAAACAATATGGTATAGATATTTGTATGTGAAATTATGTTGGTTCAAATGCATTTCTATGATATGTGGACACGTGTAGGTTTTTTAGGTGGAGACACTGCTTGAAACTAAATATATGATGAAAAAATTCTCAGCAACATAATGCCACTATATGGTCCATAGTAGGGTGTTGAACCTATTTCTATTAGAAGGGGTGGACGCATTTCCCACCATGTATCCTCTGAAACCTAGAGTCATGGGAGGACGGCGTTAGCTCATGCTTCTCTAGACATGTGAAGATAATTTTCAATTGCCTTCTGGGGAAGCTTGGTCAAGAGAGTTGACACTTCCACTTACGAGTTCTCTCAGGAGTTAGATCAATATAGTTGACGCTCCAAGATAGTCCAGCAAAGGAAGGATAGGGATGAAAGATGGAAGTAGGTTAGGGAGGAAGGATGACTAGAAGTAGTTGACAGTGTGTGG
>ML782844.1:490393-506001 GCA_009831015.1 Picea engelmannii
TCTAAGTGAATGTTGTTTATGCTAAATTATTATAATTGAAGGGTTTTGTGAATATTTTTAAACGGTTTACTATTCTTTATGAAATGAATGGCATTGTCGATTGGATTGGACACATACAAGAATTACTTTATGTGTGATAATTATTGTCATTAGTACATGTGTGAGTCTTGTATGTGCTAGCTACACTAGTATGTATAAGTGTTTTAAATTGATGATATTGTTTATCTGATAGGGATGTATGAATCATGTATCATTACCCTTGTATTGTAAATTACTCTAACTTTGGGATGAAGTTTCTTGAAGGGTGGGTGTATGTAATAGTCCAATTTGATTTTTATTGATCATAGTTTGTTAAATTAAATTAAATTGATTATTAAAATAAATACATTTGAATATTTTACTATTTTATTATTTAATGGTAGGTGAGGGAATTAATGAGGGGATAAGTTAGTTGGGAAATGAATGAAGGAGGGGTGGGATAAGGTAGAGGGGAGAGGACTTGAAGGGGGTATTTTATTTTTGTAAAAACACGGGAAGAAGAAGAAGAAAAAGGGAGGAGATTGCAAGGGAGAAGATTGTTTTGGGGGACTTTTACAGGGGCATTGTTGTTGCTAGGAACTTTAGGCTAGGGGCCAGGAAACCGCAAGGATTCTTGGAGCTATGGAGCCGGAGAGGTTGTTCCTAGTTGGTTGGGAGGTAAATATTCGGTTTTGGGCAGTTTGGGAAGGAACAAGAGCAAAATATCAAGGGGATAAATCAACCAAAACCTGGAGGTGAGGAATGTATTTTACTAGTTGATCTATTGTAGTTATGTTGTTGTTATGAAATTTTCTTTTTACCAGTTTATTCCTAGTATAAATAAAATCCCGAACTAAATTGCATTCATTACAGTAGGAAATAATTATTTTTTTGAGGCCTTGAAAAAGAAGGCCTTACAATATTTGTCAAAATCCCAATATCGTTTAAAAATTAAAAAATTAAAAAATTAAAAAAATTTCTTGTCCTCTGAGCTCACTGCAAAGAGAATCAATGCAATGACAAGAGCTCAGTGTAAACACCATCAATCCACTAAAAATATCGTCCTTCGAGCTCTACAAATACCATCAATGCATACTGACAAGAGCTCACTGGAAATACCATCAATACAATGACAATACTGTCCTTGGAGCTCAACCTGCATTGACAATACTATAATTAAACTTTTTCATGGCTTTCTAAGTAGTCCATATAGAATCGAGTGTCATGGTTCCTGGCTTGCAACCACAAACCTTTGATTGTCACTCTAGCTCCTTCTCTTTTTTCACTATATATCAACTACTAACTAATTTATCTTCTTCAGAGTATGTATTGTAAGAACCTTTAGTAACAGATTTAGTTCAAGCAATCGTTGGAGCATGCGAAGTAGGAAAAGAATTACAGACATCTAATAATGAAATGCAATGCAAGTACTAGGTGATTGCATTGACAGATTTCGCTAGGGTTTCTGTCATCTAATAATGAAATGCAATGAAAGTACTAGGTGATTGCATTTACAGATTTGGATAGGGTTTCTGTCCAGAAAAAAATGGAGCCATTGCAGAGTGAATTATAAAGGAATTAGAGAGTTTACCTGCTAAGAAGTATTAGGAGTCCTCTATAGACCGCAAACTTGAGCTAGGCTTGGATTTTTTTCCATCCTGAGGTACTCTAATATGGAGAAAAAAAAGCGAAGAAAAGCTTTGTGATCCTTGAAATAGTAAGATGACATTCTTATAATAAATTTCCCATAATGAATCACTGCTACCAGATTATTTTTGTTTTATCTTTAGTTGTAATTATGCAGTTTTCTATTTATTTTTTCAATTAAAATGTGAGTTGAAGTTTGATTTTTCTATATATACTAAATTAGTAAAAAAAAAATTGCGACTAATTTTTCTTATAGGTGAATGTTGTAGGAAGGGTTGTCACATTCTTTAAATATTCTTCTCAAATTCATTCTCATGTCCAATCTAATTTGAATTTGAAGGATATTTTCCAATTTTCCTTTTAATGATTCTCCAAGTCAAACAAGAAGAAAAGAGTTGGTTAGGGTTAGGGTATGAAAAAAAAAGTTGACTCATGAAATATTTTTACAAAGAAAAAAACCCTAGATAACGAAAGCATACACAACAAGAGCTGCATGGCAACTTAGTCCATGCCAAACAATGAACTAAGTTGCCATGCTGGATGTGTCAAGTTATTCATGGTCTTTGTTGAGCTGTCATGCTGGACACATCCAATCATTCTGGCTCGTGGCCACAAAACTATGGTGTTAAAACATGGATCTAATACTCATTTACCTTTGTGTATTTTGATCGGAAAGGACCATTTTTTCTAGCTTTAAACTATAACAATTAAATTTAGAAACAGGTCTCGTACAGGTCCCACAGTCAATTCATATGCCCCTCCCAACAAAGTTATATGGGAAGAACTAGACCGAGTAGAAACAGTCTCATTCAGAGTAGGCCTTTCATTCGGCTCAGCAGGAATGAGGATGCATAGATGCAAACCCAGCGCATCCCTCGCTCTTCTCCACAAATTTCAAGAGAGGGTCTACTGTTTATTCGACCTGCCTTAGAACTAGGCGTACAATTCACATTACTCCAGCCGGAATAGTTGATTATAGTCATTAAAAGGAGTGTGTCACATAAAACCGTATTGCTCTATGCATGGTGTTGGCAGCATCTGGAGTCCATCATGAACAACAACGCTCTCGCAATATTATTTATTATCAAAGATGTTTGGAAATAATCAGTATGGACAACCTGAAATTATGACAAAAGATTCTAATTCACTTTTTTAAACAATGATATTTGAAAGACACTAATGATATTTCTGGCCTGATTGACATGTGGATATCGTTCCAAAATCTCATTGTTAATAAAAAACATTGTAAAGAAACATCAGTTTGTGGTGGATTTAGCAGAAGATTTGATTCATCGTGTAATGTGTTTTAAAAGATACAATTATTTTATTTTCCTGACAGCATGTAGATATCCTTCCAAAATCTCATCCTGTAACGGGTTTTAAGAGAAACCATTACTTTTCTGACAATTGGTGCATATGCTTCCAAACTAACAGGAGGTGGGGATAGGAGAGCGCTAACTAAGAAGCTGGAAAATATAGTTAGGTGGCAAATATGAAATTCAGGCTTGCACAACCTGGGATAAACACCATTTAAACTATTTCGCTTTTAGGTAAATTAGATCCTGGAAAAAATGGAACTCACCATCAATTTGAGTGCCCCATAGTCGGCTTGTACATCATACAAGACTGCATTAATGGCATTTTCCAGGGATAATATCCTTCCAAAATAAATAACCTTGCATTTAATTGCCCTATTCTACTTCGCCTTTTCTAATTCAGAGCCACCAAAGTTTTGCAGAGAAGAGGAGCTTCGTGGAAGAAGGAAGATGGCAAAGGTGGAAGAGGAGTACTCAGGCCCAACAGGGTTATATGAATTTCCTGAGGATATGAGAGAAGAGATATTGGCGTTGCTGCCACTTGAATGTCTCTGCAGATCTCGTAGCGTTTGCAAGAACTGGAATGCCCCCCTCTCATCCACTAAATTTGTAACTAGTAGATGGGTAGAGTGCCTCCAAATAGAAAGCCATGGTTGTTTCTGTGCAAACTTAGCTTCCATCCTCATCTACCATAATAGTACCCTTCACAGGGACTAATAATAGATGAGTTTGTTTTCAAATGCACACGCTAATACTATAGCTATAGATAGTACAGGGTAGTGGCACCACCCACACCTATATTTTTTTTTTTTTTCTAACAGAAACTGTCGGTTATGATTGTATTGATAAAAGATCATCTACCTTGTCTGAAAAAAGTATATACAGAAAAAGATTCCAAGTATAGATTCCAATTTATCTTACCGGATTTCAAGTTCACTTTCCTATGTTTCCAGTTATCCAAATAAATTACATTCCATGATTCCTTACATGAATAATAATAGTGGTCATCGACTAGTAAATAGATTCACGTATCAATAGTTAACATGAAGGTTGAAATGAATTTCCTTAGCTACAGTCCTTTGTCAACACTATAAAAAAGGATTTTATGTTCCACCTTTGTCAACACTATAAAGATATAAAGAGGTGCAAAAATAGGTTTTACGCTAGTGTGGTGTCTGTGCTTTCATCTACCCTTGAATTCAGTACCCTTATAGTTTAAACATGTTAAAATAGAAGACATTTTGACTTTAATGGATTTCGTTCATAACTTAAAACTTAAAAAAAAACACTATATTCTATATTTAGAATGAGATACAACATACAACTATTTTCACAACAAACAAAAATATACATGCAAGTATGGTTGGTTCTAGAGAAGCGAAGTGCTTTATAGCTTGGATGATTAGAGATCTCCATGACTTCCTTTCTGCATGTGAGTTCTTATTTTTCCATCTATTCTTGTAATGCTAGAAACATAATAAAAGTCATAGTTTATTGTATTTTACTATATTTTGAAAAACCCATCATAATCATAAGAAAAATATAAGTACAATCAGAAGAAGACCGGAAAATGCATGCATTTACCTTGTAAGCTAAAACTAAAATTGATGGTTGACTAGATCTTTCAAAAATGTCTATCCTGATAACTTTGATTTCTTTGTGTTGATTTGGGTGTGCTCCAACTCAAAGATAGAAGGAATTAAAATAGTCCTCCACTTAGGAATGATTGGATGAATTTTGAAATTTTCAAGCTATCAACAACCACGTAGCAAGGTAAGAAAAATCTTATTCTACCTGTCACTAATTATTCTCATATGTGTAATTTTTGAATATACAACTACCATACATTCATGTACCAAACCTACAACATTAAGTGGCATAGAGCATAAGTCTTTCTCTCTATTGACAGTGTTGACAAGAAACATCTTATTGATATCATTTCATCAACATTGTCTTGGTCTCTTCCATTCTGGTCTGCCTTTGAAGCCAAGGACATTGAGGGTTATTTTTGTCTTTGCACATAATGTATTGCATGGACTCTGCTATTGTTTAAAAAGGCAAATGAATGTTCAGAAACACCACTACAAATGGTTAGAGAACTATAACTAGGTTCCAATTTTGTAATTAATAAAAGATACAGTATCGAAATAATAAAGATACTCAACCTACAGGGTAGGTGAAAATTTTTGCAGTACTACATTCATAAGCACAGAGGAAATCAATGCACTCATCAGCCTTATCATGAGTTTCATGCCACGGGAAAGCATTCACCGAAGCCTAATTATTGGCATCCGCATCAGCCTCATTATTGGAATGTGCATAAGCACCTGACTTAGCCTCATTATTGGCATCCACATAGGTATATGTATGTGTATGGCCATAATAATTCCATGCATTAGTATTGACCTGAGTGTTATCTTCAAGTATTAAATGAAAATTTTTCCCTTGTGGAAATGAATAATTCAATTATATTTATTTATAATTGGAGTATTCAATTATATCTATTTATTATTAACTCTAGAAACATTCAGGGTTTAGGTTTTCCTTGATTGCTCTCCACTACATGAAACCAAATATTATTCAAAACTATAATTTGTTTTTCAAACAAATTAAAATTAAATTACAATGTTACGATATTATAGAATAATATTATTTTCCATGACTTAAGTTTAATTTTTGTTTATATGTAAAATAAGGAAATGTAATTTGCTTCATCAAATATTGTTATTTGCGAAAAATTAGAATAAATAATCATTATGTAAAAATTAAAATCCATAAAAAAAAATTAAAATTATGTTTTCTTTACATTTATCAATAGTTTATATTATCATCATATAGATATTAAAATGCATTAAAAAATTATTGTTTTCTTTATTTTCTCAATGAAACATTGATATATACAATTTATCTTAAATAAGAATGGAAATTCATAAAAATAAAAAATAAAATATTATTTTTTAAATTTTTAATAAAAAACACTAATAAATATAATTTATATATATTTAAATATCTTAAAATATTTTGACACCTATCTTTTATTAATAATTATTAAAAAAAACATTTTTTTTAAATATTAAAATAAAATAAAAAACTTACATGAAAATATACTTTTACATTAAAATCATTTTTTATCCTTTTTATTCCATTATATTAAATATTTTAATTCATACATCATTTAAAACATTGAGAATAATCAAACCTCTATCATTTTCGTACATGGAAAAGTTTTTATATTTTTCATTTTGATTATATTACACATTTACATAACTTTAACTTATCATTTCATACATAATTTAAGAAATGGAAAAAAAAAGCTAAATGGAGTAAAATTAAATCTAAATAAGCCTAAATTTAAATATATTAAACAGTATGGTGATTCCATACACAATTCAAAAGTTGGGGAGAATCCGTACAACGTTAACGTCAACGTCAAGCTAGTGAATAATTTGATAATCACCATACACAATTCAAAAGTTGGGGAGAATCCGTACAACGTCAACGTCAGCCTAGTGAATAATTTAATTTCCCTTGCAAATTGTGTAGAACATGGTACAATTTATCACTGTTTAGAACATGTATACTTTATTATAAAACTAGCATAACCCCCAAAACAAGGTTGAGGAAACGCGGAAGTGAATTCAAATTGTTAGTTCCAATCAAATAAAACAAGGTAATCAAACCTATTTAACCATTTCCAGGCATTTTGTAAACAATATTGTAATCATGTTTCAAAATTTCTGCCAAGAAGCCAAGTCTGCTCCACATCAGTTTAAAGTAATCTTTTGTCATGAACAACCTCTTTGCAGACAAATCAACAATCCTTGTCTTCTAGCAATAGCACTGCGGATGAATTTGGAGACATAGGTTGTAAGCTTTGCTATCCAAAGCAATAATGAGCAGATTGTTCAATAATTTTGGGGTCCCATCACCCACATGGAAGCTCTTGATGAAGAGATCAATCATGGTATTAGGCATCCCCCATGCTCCATTGAAGGTCATGATTACTACTATCTTGTTTGGGTTCACAGCTTTGGCCAAAACTAAATCAAAATCAACTAGACAACAAGGGGGAGGAACCGAAGTTGGGGCAGGTGCCATTAAAATCTAAACCACAAGAAATATGAATCATACATATTAAAAAACACGAGGGATTGAATTTATATGTGCTAAAATAGAAGACAAGGAATTGCAATTTATTACAATAGGCTATTTTTGTGCAAATCCCATGGAAGAGTCAAAGTCTCTGTGCAAATCCCATGGAAGAGTCAGAGTCAGAGACTCTAGTAAGTGTGTGCGTTAAATGAAATTTGTGAGTGCATGCAAAACATAACCACGAAAGAAGGGGTTGTCATAGTTTGTATTATTATGCAATAGTTGAAGCCATAAATTATCTGGATTATTTTTGACACGAAATGAAAGCGGAGATATAACACAGAAATATTCAGAGATATTGCAAGAGAGACAACAATATAACCAAGATATAGCGTAAATAACAAGAGTCGTAGATATACAGTAATACACGATTTCTATTAATGAAATAAATGTACAGAGACTGTAAAATACAGAGTGAAAGACTCGCTAGAATGGTGGTATCTTATCTCTGAGAAGAGATGTGACGGCTACTCGCATCCGTGAGAAGATGATTATTACAATGAGGCTCTAAGGGCCTTTTTAACATAAGTAAAATCCAAAACCCTAACCTCGAAAGATGAAAATCCTAAAGGTTTGTGGGCCCCGATGGGGGTAGTTGATACATCAACTTCCTAGGGGCGTAACTTTTGCATACGATCTCCGTTTGAGGCGCTCGATAGCTCGTTGGAAAGATCTATCTGAGAACTACAACTTTTGGGTGAGCAACATGATCTATGATCCATGTTTCTCCCTAGTTTCTCAAAAAACATCGTTTAGGGCCTCAAAATGGCCCCAGAAGTTAAAAACTGCTAAAAATAGTAAATTACCAAAATTGTTAGAAACATGTTTTGGGCCAGTTGGAGAAGGTGGGTGGCCACCGATATCCACCTGGATCAATAAATGGAGTAAACAATTTAGATGAAAATATACAGAACTTGAGGCGCAACTAGAACATATAAGAAGAGTAGTCATCAGATGTTCGAAAAGCATTGATTTTTTCTTGTATAATTGCAAAAATCTTCAATCAAATCGCCAACCTCCCATCTCTAATCTGAATAGGTTTCTTTAGACTGAAGTGAAGATTTCATAGACTATCGACACTCTTAGACAGTAAGCCATCTGACAGTAGGCCATTTGAAGAGGCTGTAAGCAGAGCAGAGACGGTGAAAATTCATAGGTCAAAGAATTTCATGGGATAAGGGAGATTCTACTATTTAGTTTTTATATCTGAATTCTCCTACTTTAGATCACTACACAAATTCAGCTGTGACCATTATGGATGGTTGAAATAAAATACATATAATATATAACAAGTCATTCAGGTAATAAAAGAAAATATGTTTTTACATTTTTGAAACAACAATGGAATATTCATGATATTTATGTCCTTCCAAAAGATGTTGGTGACGGTGTCATTCATTAACATAAAGATTCAAGCAAAATAAAACATAGAGAAGTTGTTGGTGACTATCTCGAACTCTAGTTATTTATACGTTATCCCTCGAGCTTAGCAACATTGAGTTGCATATCAAACCCTAGTTTAAATAGGTCTGTGCAAAAATAAATGGTTGATGAGCTTTAAAAATATACCTTTAGCCCATAATTTGTTTCTTCTCTTGGTGGAAGTTGTCCATTGTTCATTCCAATATAGAGAATCCAAAGAGATTTGAATCTTTACTCCATTCAGAATTTTGGATTTGTGGTTCAGTTACTTTTCGCTCTGCCCACCAGAACATATATAGAGGAGAATTCATAAAAGGAACAATATGGAACATAAGGGAAACATGTCGTTGCAATCCCTATCGAGGCCTAACCTAGAAATAAGAAGAGATGAGGGACTGCAGAAGGTGGATCATCTCTAAGATGTAAACAGGAAATTAGACGCTTCCATAAACTACTTCACATAATTGTTTGTTTCCCCTTATCTGGTCCTGCTAAAGTCATTTTGTAGTGTATGAGTGAAGGCAGGAATTGGGCATTGAGGTAGTGGACGGAAATCACAAAGGGTATATTACAGATTCACTTGGACCGTTTCAAATGGCTATGGACAGACAACGAAAAGTTGAGAAGAACTTCCCCTTAAAACAATGCCTTCGACGTAATTATTGATGTAGAACAAAGATCCAGCACTAACAACATATTATTATTTTAATAATCAAGAGTCTAAACCCCACAAAAATAACTTTATTGTAATATCATCTTATTTGGTAGTCTTTGAATGATGTTAATCTCAACACATATTTGAGCATATGTGAAAAGATCTAGTCTGATTCAATCTAGATCTGTTTTGATGTATTTGCACAAGATTTCCAATATTCTAAAGAACTTTTAAATGTCAAAGATGTTGGGACAGATATAGGAGCCAAACCCAAACTTATACCTTTGTTATAGACATAGTGGAAGGATTGAAATATGGAAACTATGGAGTAAGGAAAAGTCTCACTCTATCCCAACACCAACGTCCCTCCTAAAAAATTCTTTGATAATCAATTGTATTTTCAAACATGACAATAGAGAATCTTGTTGAGTAGAGATAGAGCTCACAATGTCAAAAAGAAATCAATTGGTACAAATCTAAAGTAGAGGGCCATAGACCATTGAATTTGCAAATTACTGTTGAAGATTGGTAAAAAAGGTAAACATGTAACCTCCATCTTTGAGACCTCCAATTTAGACACCTTGTTGGATGGATCCACATTACACATAGTAGATATAGGAGGGTTCAAAGATGTTGAATTTGAGGATTTATTTTGAACCACATCCTTGAAATAAATATGTTTTGAGAAAGATGGACAACTTTTTCCCACTGCTCCTCCACACAAATGAAATGCCAAGATATGGGTTGAATAATTATAAATATATGAGAGATCTTCCAATTGTTAACCCTCGTAAAAGAGACATTGATGAGAACAGGGAATACTCTGGGAATGTTCTAATCTCTGGTTTAAATCCACCACATGGCTAGTAGATTCACCCACATGTATAAGGTTTCCCCAAAGAGAGAGTTATCATAATTTTGAATTCGGCCTTTGTATCAATGATCTAGTACAAATTTGTTGAATAGATAATTCTTCAAACATTGGGCATGCAATAATTCCATCAAACAGTTGCCATGCAATATTTTGGGTAATCGGGACTTCGTCAAACACTTTGTGAGCATGTGTTTTATCAAATACTTAGTATACATCCAATGTATGGATGATCCTAAGCACATTTATCCGTGTAATGAGACCGACAATATTGGTCACTTGTCTCTACAAATTATTGAAATATGAAGGAACAATAATAGTAATTCTTCACAATCTGGTTAAGAAAAACCTGGCAATCTCCTTCATCTTGGTGAACACCATGGAGGAAATTTCATTAGGGGAGAATTTTCTCTTCTCAACTAGTAGGTGACCTCAATCATGGGCTTATTGTCAGCGTTGGACAAGACCTTGAAAACCCAAAGATTTATGTTGCTCCGCACAAAAGCATCATTGAATGCATGTGTCGATCAATTTCTTAGCATCTAAGACTATGTTTTGGTGATTCATGACCACTTGATTCTTTGTAGCACCCAAAATACACACTTTGTATCAATAAAAGCAACATAAAAAAGAGTCATTATGTTTCCTTAGTCCTTGATATTTATTTCTACTCTGTCATGTTACCTTAGTCATTGGGAATTATTTCTACTATGTCATGTTGGCAAACACCCACACAATTGTAAGTGGTTCTGAGATCAATTCCAATGGCCTCCTCTTCAGTACGCACCATTGTTTAAATGATAATAATAACAATAATTTAATTGTAAGGTCATGTCCAAGACAGACACTAAATTTGTTGGAGTTGCTTCACACACACCTAAGATTTCTTTTTCCTAAGGTTTTTCCTATGTTTATTAGTCATTATTTAGTCTCCTATATTTTAGGAAGAGTATTCTCTTCAGTTTTTACTTCAGTTTGATCAGTTGAGTGGAGTCTAGATGCTACATTGGGATTATCACCATGCAACATTGGGATCATCACTAGCTAATGCGCATTGTCCTTGGTATCATCACTAGACTAGCACATTACCCATGATTCTCTGATCTCCTCATCACTTTACTCTATTTCAGTCAGTTAACTGAAGATTGATAGACTACTTAACTCAGTTAGGTGAAATTTCACTCCTGTAACTGCCCGAGAGAATAGACTAGGTGGAATTTTACTCCCATAACTATTGGTGTGTGTCCAGATCACTCTAGACCACCACTATGGCACATTGGATTCTCCTCTAGTGCGCATTGGTTGAGTTATATAGAGTATATCATGTGTAAATGATTCATTATTGATTCGGTTAATGAGAATTCTTCTATTCTTTCTCTCTTTCTTCTTATTTCTCAATTTCTCTCTGCAAATGTGTGTGTTATTTTCTAGCCAGATATATTCTATGAAGGTTCAACACATTTACATGGTATCAGATCCGACTTACTACTAGGGAAAATCCACACCAAATTATTTTTCCAGGTACCGAAGATCGAAGAAAGCGGAAAAATGGAATTTTCAAAAGAATTCATTCTTACACCTTACAATTACTTTGCATGGAAGGAGAAGATGATCATGCATATTAGAAGAAGAGGATTGTACAAGTTAACCATGAAAATAGAGACAGAACCAACATCATCCATAGAAAAATCCAAGTATCTAAATCGAATGGATGAAGTATTCAAAACAATTTGCAGTCTCATTTCTCCTGATCTCCTTTTTCACATATCTTCCTGTAAAACCCCCAATGAAGCCTAGAACATCATGGAAGGGATATTTGGAAAACATGATGAGATGAGGGGACACATGCTCAAGGTGGAATTTCTCACATTGGATCCAAAAAGCTTCGACAATCTCCAAGATTTATTTACAAAATTTAAGGATTTATTGTCGCAACTCAAGGCTTGCGAGGTTGATAAATATAAGGAGGAGAAACAAATGGTTCTCACCATTCTCTCCAAACTTGGTCCTTAATTCTCAGTGTTCGTATCCACATTCCATTCAATCAAATTTTCCTCTGGAGCCACCTGGAAGATGCCTTCTCTTGAGGAATTTATCGAATCCCTGACACAAGAGAAGACCAAGCTCATTAACATGGGAAAAATAAAAGGGCCAAAGGCGCATGCACTTACTATGAAATATGGACGTAGTCATCAATATTATAAATCTAAAGATAAAGACAAAAGGAAAGAACATGCAAATCTGAAGAAGGAAGGGTACTCAAAACCCTTCATCGATGCCTCCTGATCCAAAGGTGGAAAGGGAAGAAAAGGGGAGAAATGCACATACTACCATAAAGGATTCCATCCAGAATCTGCATGTATGCAGAAACAAATAGATCTAATGACTCAAATACTTCAGCAAAATAACCTTGGAGATCACATCCCCGAGGGTGCCAAGAAGAAGAAGTCAGAAGATCAGAATCCCAAGAAAGGAAATTCTAACCATACTTTGATTTCCATCAACTCCTCTCTCGATGCAGCTTGGATCATAGATTCAGGAGCATCACATCACATGGATGCCACAAAAGCAGTCTATTCTTCATTGGATGCATGCAAAGGTCCTCCTATTCTGATGGGGGACAACTCTCCAGTCGAGGTTACCGGCAAAGAAAGGATTGAACTCACCAATGGAAACTTTGAGAATGTGTTGCATGTTCCCAAACTTTATGTCAATCTTCTCTCCTTGTATCAGATGACAAATTTCGGCACCGGAAATAAATTCATATTCACACCTAATGCAGTGGAAATCTATGACATGCAAACCAATTCCAAGGTTTCTACCTGTGAGGTAAATGATCAATCTAGATTGTATACATTTTCTGAATTTATTGAACCAGATTATGTTTTATTGCTTACCCATGCTAATGAAAGTAGTAGGATATGGCACAAAAGGTTCAGGCATTTAAATTTTAGATATATGCATCAACTTAGCAAGCAAGAATTGGTTGATGGTCTACAAGACATACATTTCTCCAAAGGAATCTGTGAAGGATGTGTCCTTGGAAAACACCCTCAAGAGAAATTTGACAAAGGAAAGACTCAGAGAGCTTCCTCTCCTTTAGATATGATCCATAGTGACCTCATGGGCCCTTTTCTACATCCATCAATCAACAAAGCAAGGCATGTGCTCATTTTTGTTGATGATTTCTCACTCTTCACATGGATTTTCTTTCTCAATAAAAAATCAGAGATATTTCAACACCTCAAAGATTTCAAAGCCCTAGTTGTGACACAGTTAGGAAAGAAAATCAAAGTCCTTTGAACTGATAACGAGAGAGATTATTTCAACCATGAGATATAGAATCTTTTTCATGAGGTAGGGGTTCATTTGCAGCACATAGTTCCCTATACTCCGCAACAAAATGGAGTTGTTGAGCAGAAAAGTAGATCTCTAAAAGAGATGGCATCTCACATGCTACACACAAAGTCACTTCCATAGGGATTATGGGCATAAGCACTTAATTTTTCAACCTACATCGAAAATAGATCTCCCCATAGATATGTCAAGATAAGACCCCTACGTGGCTTGGAGCGGCCTCAAACCGGAAGTGACCCACTTTCATATTTTCAGTTCATGCACATGGGCCCAGATTCCATCTGAAAAAGAGGAAGGCACTTGATCCACATAGCACATAGTATATTTTTTTGGATACCCCGACGGTCTGAAGGGATACAGACTTATTGATTTTTCCTTGGACCGGCTCATCATTGAGTGAAGTGTCCAATTCGAGGAAATTGTCTTGCATGTACCTCAGTAGCTGCATGCAGACACATTTGTTCTTCCACCTTTCAAATATGATGAGCAGGCACATGACAACTCTTCTTCAGAAGAGAGTTATGATTCATAGGATTCAGATGATCCAGATACAGAGTCAGTACAGTCACATTCAGAGTCAGTGAATCCAGATGCAGATGTAGATCTAGAGCAGAGGCCCAAGTGGGCCCAGACTACTCTTCAAAATGCAGGGGATCTTGTTGGTGATCCAACCAATACTAGAAGGACTCGATCTTATTTTTAGGAGCGTCCTCTTGCACTCACTACCACTGAATCATTGCTACCTAAACATCTTTTCTTGGTTCAATCTTCAGATCCACAGTCTTATGGAGAGGCTTTTGGAAATCCCTTTTTGGAATCCACCATGTAGGAGGAGTACAACTCTCTCCTCGAGAACCGGTCTTTGGATTTGGTTCCCCTTCCTTCTGGAAGGAAACTTGTCAGGTGTAGATGGGTCTACAGGACCAAGAGTGCAACGTATGAACAGATTAACAGATACAAAGCCATTCTTGTTGACAAAGTCTTTCAGTAGGTGCATGGCATTGACTATGATGAGACCTTCGCTCCAGTAGCGAAGATAGATTTCATATGTTTGACACTTTCCATTACGGAAACCAAGGGATGGGAAGTCCATTAGATGGACGTGAAGAATGAATTTCTTCACGACAATCTCTATGAGGAGATCTATATGGAGAAGCCCCAGAGATTTATGCAGGATTCATCTTTGGTATGTCAACTGAAGAAGTCTCTTTATGGCCTCATACGAGCTTCAAGAGCATGGTATGCCAAGATGGACTCCTACCTACTGTCATAGAACTTTGTACGTTGTAAATCAAACCCAAATGTTTACATGATCAGGACGGTTGATTCACTTCTACTCTTAGTTATGTATGTTGATGACTTGTTGATCATCGGTTGCTCGACTTAAGAGATTGTTGCAGTCAAGAGGATTCTGCATGACGGGTTCTTGATGACGGACATGGGTCCGCTATACTTCTTCCTTGGACTCAAGATCAATCAGGATGCACCAAGCATCAAACTGTCTCAGGGAAAGTATGCACGAGATCTCCTTGAGAGATTTCACATGACAGACTGCAATTCTGATCCGACTCATTTCCTATCAGGAGTCAAACTGGAGGATGGTGGGGACACTCCACTAGTTGAAAACACACTATAAGACAACTAGTTGAGAGATTTTTGTACCTCACACACTTCATACCAGACATCTCCTATGCATTTGGTGTAGTCTCCAAGTTCATGCAGGAGTTGCGTGAGCTACATTGGAAGGTTTCAAAGTGTATCATTCGATACGTACATCGCACCATCACCTTTGGGATTCACTATGCAACAAAATCTACACTAGACCTCATCGGGCTCACTGATTCTGACTAGGCTGGTGATAGCATTGATCGCAAGTCCACATCTGGTTACTCACTTAGTCTTGGTTCTGACCCTATCTGTTGGTCGAGCAAGAAGCATGATGTTATTGCTATATCTTGAGTCGAGGTAGAGTACAGAGGGGTAGTCAACATAACCATTCAGGCTATGTGGCTACAACATTTCCTCACTGAGTTGGGCATTCAGTTTCAACTGATCATCATCTGGTGTGACAACCAGAGCACTCTAAAGTTCTAGAGAGATTCAGTTCAGAGGCATCGGATGAAACACATCAGGATCCACATGCACTACATCTGGGACTCAGTACATGAGA